>BQKZ01002887.1:60735-70765 GCA_036244855.1 Temnopleurus reevesii | reverse complement strand
GTTGACTACTGGTATCAATGGACATTTCAGAACATTGTCCATGCACAATAGATCTGCAGCCTTTTGTTATGCACACAAAATTGTGGTATAGCAGTTTCAAGTTCTGGGCCACTTTTGTGGCCCTTCGCAGTTTATGGGTTAAGTTGTTTGTAAACAAGAGTAACTTTTATTGTGGTATGTGCTTTGAGCAGGAGAGGGGTGATAAATGTGGATGAAAGTTGAGGAATTGATGTGATTAGATTGTTTGAATACATGTAAAAAACTTCTTCAGGTGATATCGAAAAGTCCAGCGAGCTGAATATTTGTAAACATAATGGTGGTTCATGTTTGTGCTTTGAGCAGTAGAGGGGTAGTAAACATGGATGAAAGTTGAGAAATCTAAGTGTAAGGTTGTTTGTAAACAATGGTGACTTTTTGTTTTGGTATGTGTTGTGAGCAGGAGAGGAATGGTAAACATGGATGTAAGTTGAGAAATTGATGTGATTACATTCTTTGTAAACATAATGGTGGTACATGTTTGTGCTCTGAGCTGGAAAGGGGTGGTAAACATGGATGAAAGTTCAGAAATTTATGTGATTAAAACAAGAGTGACTTTTTTATGTTGGTATGTGTTTTGAGCAGGAGAGGGGTGATGAATGTGGATGAAACTTGAGAAATTGATGTGATTAGGTTGCTTGTAAACAAGAGTGGCTTTTGTGTTGGTATGATAGCAGGAGAGGGGTGTTAAACATGGATGAAAGTTGAGAAATTATGTGATTAAGTCGTTTTTAAACACAATAACATATGGGAATGTAAATAAACTGAGATAGAAATCATTTCAAGCCACAACGGAGAACAAAAATCAAGTATATAATATCATGTCACTTGCTATAGAGAATGTATGACCGCATGTTTCTATATTTGAAAAATGGGTCCCAACGTCGTAAGACTCAGTGTCGTTTAGTGTGTGATGGCATTTAGTGTTATTCTCATTTGGTAGTTCACGAAGCGAAGTAAGCAAGAGGTAGAGATAGATGTGATAGAAGGGGTTGGCAAACAAATGACCGTCATGGAGTGCTCAAGTAGTGTTATTTGATTTGATTTGATTTATTTATTTCCATTTATTAAAAATATACAATATAAAAAAAAAAGTGTGAACAATATCGAGCAAACATAAATTGAAACAAAGGAAGACCTTCCAGTATATTAAGTTGTAATTCGAGATTCACTTAATTTTGATTCCACTATATAATCTTCTCTTTCTTATTACAGACGGGTGAACAGTACAAGCTTCGGTCCACGCTAAGTAGCTCACAAGCAATGACGCAAGGGGACAAGCTAAGGCAGCTCAAAGTCACAAGAAAAGCAAGGTCCGCCACCACTGGTAGTCTCAAGTAAGTATTGAGGTTTCAAAGATTGCATTAGGCTTCTCAGACTCATTTTGTGAAGAAAAACATGTTAAAACCATAAAATATCAAAACTTTATAAACACACAAAATTTCACAGATCACAGACGGCCATACATTGGGATTAAACATGTGAATGTGCCAAATTCATGAATGTTCACTTCTTGCTGAAATAATTTGAATTTAGTGTTCATTACTCAATAGTATAAACAATGAGGCCTGATCTGTTGTCTTTTTTTTTTGCTATATTTATCATTCATCTTTTTTTAATTTTTATTATTTTGGTATGCCTTTATTTGCTTCTCTTGCCCCCTTTTTATTAATTTACCCTCTTCCACTCTCTTGTATCTTATATTCTGTTCTTCATTACTTGTTGTTCTTCATAACCCATTCTTGTCATGTAAACTTCTTTTATCTCTTCATTCTCTAAACATGCTCTCTACACCATTCCTGTGCCATTCTGTTTCTTCATATAATTTTGTCATCTCTGATATAATAAATAGTAAAATATTTCTTTTCTTGTTTTCCAACTTTCCTATTCCTTTCCTTCTTTTAATCACTAGACCTGGGAAAATATTATTTTTAGGCCTGGGAGTTATTGGGATGAAATTGCAGCCTCCAAGGTAATTTTTTTTAGACTAAAAGCGGACTGCATGGAAGTAGATTGACCTCTTTGAATTCAGATTCTGACCTTTGACTTTTGAGATTCTTAGAGGAAAAACTTGAAAATTCTATGTTTATAATAGATATTTCTTTCATGACTCCTCTGTCATACTTACAAGATAATCCTTCTTCTATGATTTACATGTTATATAGTGTATTGTTGACAAATTGTCATCACAGTTTAAAGTATTTTATTTTATATTTATGTTCATTTTTTGTGACCTTTTGTCAAAATGATACTCTTGAATTATGTTATTTTTACTGTACTAAGAAATTATGTTGTATGCAGAAGAAAATAAATAAACTAAACTAAAAAAAAACTAAAAAAAATAAAAAAAACTTTAATCCTCGCAAAAGTATGCAATGTCAAACTAAACCAGCTCTTTGACATATGAATGCACTGCAAGTTTTGCAGACAATTCTTTCAGCATTATTTTGTAAGGGAAAATAGACATTCAAAATTGTAATTCTTCCATTTGAGGTTTATAAAAGTATGCATACATGGCACAATGATAATTACTGAAAGACCTGCAATCATTTTCTAACTTACAGGCAGACACCATTCTCTTTTCATTAGATATTTATAAGTACTTATTAACGTTTTTGATAACCGTCTCCTTTTAACTAAAACCCCATTTCATTTGTTCAATTAGAATTTTCAAAACTATAATTCAGACAATACTTAAAATTGCATTTTATATTCATGGAAAAGCTGCACTTTCTAAATTCCTTGTTTGGTATTTCAACAGGAAAGAGTGCTCCAGTTTGAAACATGAATTGGGAGATTAATTTTGCAGATATCCAACATTGTTGATTACACCGAAAGATTACTCTTGTAATGAAAGCGTAATAATCTTTTTCATTCGTGATGGTAATTTTTCTTTTCCCTATAGGTTGGATGAAGGGAAAGTGCACACAAGATCAACTTCCTCACAACCGTTAAGGTAAGTAGTCCCATCTATGGCTTTTCATGTTGTTTTTTCAAATCCTAATATTTTTAACCTGAAAATATCTTGCTTTACAGCATAAACTGTGCAGACTTAGATGACTGTTTCATCAATTATGTTGAATTTAGTGCTTCATGGTTTTTATTGTTTGTTTCATTGTTTAAATTTTCTATTACAAATCACATATTTGATCATTCTTAATGTTTTATAATATAGCTTTAGTTTATTATTTAATTTTCAGCCCTTGTTTATTTTTTTGTTGGGGGGGTGGAGAGGGGAGGAGATAAAGGGGGTAATGGCTAAATGTCCAAGTTTGAGTCTAAACCATCATATTTTTAACTACATTTGCAAATTCATGCTTGAATTACTCAAAAATAAATCAGCTTATACAATGCAGATACTTTCAAAAATATATACGAACAACTTTGTTGTGAAATTAATCTCCATTTTGCTACCATTTCCCCTCAAATGATTATATTATTTCTTCTGCATCTAATTCATTTTATTTTCTGTTAAATTCCCTTCCTCATTTTCAAAAATATATGTCGCCATAGTCCGCAGAAACTGAGGACTTTTTTGAGGTACTGTATAATGTATCACACACCATAGTATCTTGCGTGCATACTATGCCAAACTCATATATTATATGCTCTGTAATTTCTAATTCACTAAATTCAATTATATTACTATACTTTGTTTTAACCTTTGGTGTTCACAAATTGCTAGTTATTTGTATTACTAAAGTTTAAAAGGCATGTTGTCCTTTCAGAGAAAAAAAAATGTTGATGGAATGTAAATTTACATTACATTAGTGAGTGCCTTAGCTTTTGAAATTAGTTATAATTTATAGGTTAGTGTTTGTCGAAACTACCACTTGTGTTCTTAGTTTACAATTAGTCTATAATAATTAGTATAGTTCACTTGAAGGAACTAGAATTTGGGGGCTTACAGGCTTTGAAGTCTGTCATGAATAACTAGCTGTTCTGATTTTACATTGAAGTCAATATGATATTGATGAAGTAGTTCTAATAATAAGAATGTGTATTCAAGCTGTCCCCAGCCATAGAGATCTCAAAATAGGTAGTGATAGTAGTGTATTGGAATTTTTAGAATCTATAATCCTAGCAGTGTTTTTTTATTAAAATGTGAAGCTTTTAATATTAGGACATCCAATAATAACATAAGAATAGGTCACTGAATTAACTATTCACTTTATACGTTTTGATTTAGCATTTAAATAGAGAGGTGTAATAAAAGAAATAATATTAAAAGTCTTGTTATCCTTGAATTATATTTGAAAATGATGATTTTCATCTGACCTTCTGATTAGAATAAGTTATGAGCCAATGCTCAAATAAATCCAGGTCTAATAAATATAAGTCTAAATTTGAATTGATATAAACAGGATAGAACAGTTGATAATATTCAAGAACACACCCAAAGAAATAATAAGGCATAGTATGCTCTGCATGGCATGCCGTGTGCAATTCATAAATTTCCTTTTTGTTTTGTTCCAAGAGCTGCCTTGCTGTGTGATTCATCCTGGGATTTTTTTATTTCAAATCTTTGGGCATCTACGTTTACAACTTGCAATGAGTTTTGAGTTATTCTTATGTTTAATGATATAGTCAAGCCTGTCTGAAGCAACAACAGGAAAGGGATAAAAAGAAAAAGAAGTTTTTATGAGCAGATTGTTATTATCAATATTAAGCTGTTGGCAATTTTTATACAGAGAGTTTATATCTTAAATTGGTTCATTACCAGAACTTCCAAGCATTTGGAATTTGAGGAAAGAATATTAGTTTTTTACTATTTTCAGAGAGTGTTAAGACCATTTCAGTTTCAAGAGTTTTCCTACGTTTCTTGATAATTTTACTACACAGTCCTTTGGGAAACATGGTTTCTTTCCTATATTTCATTTTAGCAAAATATTTCTCTTTTTCCATTTTATGGGTCGGGAGGCATGCATATTGTATGTACCCAAGCGATTGCCATATGTGCAATTCAATTTTAGCTGCTTTCAGAAACGTTTACTTTATTATTCAACATTATATCTGTTTTGATTGTGAATCAGTAGGAACTTTTTCTCATGCTTGGCCTTTTCTCAGATCATTTTCTTTACTCAGGTTGAATGAATCTGTCCTACTTTTCGAATTAGGTTTCCGTTTGAAGTGATATGAAGGCATGATTGATATCTAATCTTTGAACAATTTATGATATGAAACATGATGAAATACTTGTTATACATATCTCGGGATCGTTTATTGAAATTGTTGATTGACATTTAACTGACAAGATAATCATCTTTATCATTCCTCCATTTTCATAAGCATCTATGGGTCATCATTCAGAATGTCATTAAAAATGTAATCCTGATAAGCATATGAACTCCATCCACAATATCATTATGATAATAATTAATCAGATTTATCGCTGTTACTTTCATCATTTAATCTTTCATGTGAGGTTGGAAGGATTCACAATGTTACTAGGATGTACTGTATAAAAAGTTGTTTGGTGTAAACTTAACGGGTGTGTGGTCCCCCCCCCCCCCCCTGAAATGTTCAAATGATTTCTGTAATTTTTAGGATTTGATGAACAATATTTTTCTGAAAAGGATGCTTTAGAAATGACAAGCAGTCTTGGCCAATCTAAACAATTTTTTGCAAATTCACTTCCAGACCCGTTTATCATTTATGTTTTATGTTCTTGAACAAAGATTTTGATGAGATAATCAATATGATCCATCACATTTTACATACCTTTCTTATTTTTGTGCATTCCTTGATTCTCAATTGCCAATTTTGGATCTTTGGTCTCATTTATAAGCATAGATTTGTTTTTTTTTTAATTTTAAGCTGTTTTAGGATGCCTAGCACATGAATGCAATTCTACAGTTGGTTTTGTGCTGCATGATGCCCAATGTTTGATGTTTACAAAGCCCGTATATTTATGCTCTTTTTCTTTTTCTCTGATCCCTCATTCACTGCCTCTTTCAAAACCCACCCATCCAACCCCAATCCTTATTCACACACCCCACCCCTGTATTGATATTATCCTTGGTGTCCCGCCCCTCCCTCTGATGATGCTGTCGGCATGGAAACAGGAGCAAAGCAAGTAGTAAAAAGTAAGAAATGTACACCACTACCAACTGATTTATGCTGTTATTGCCTTGATTGCAGTTTATATTTATCACAAAATCCCAATTCCATTTGTTGCTTGCACTAAATCGCCATTTTTATTAAAACTTTGTCATGTATGTTAAGTTTTACGAGTTTGAATTATATTCTCATTTAATCTCCTTAAAACTGTGTGTATTTTTTTTTAGATTCACCACCATGTTGATACTTACCCCTCTTTAATAACATATAAAGGATGTATTAAGAAATAATTCCGTTGGCATTAAATGCTCTTCTCAAGTTCACAGATTATATCTTCTACGTGTTTAAACTTGTAATAGTCTTTCTACTCTCCCACAACGTGAACCCTTCTTTGCTTTTTTGCCTAGATCTCTCCTGTCTACCACTTTCTCAATCTTAGCATCTCTCTTTCCTCTTCTCTCTCACTGCTTTATCTCCTATTCTGATTGTCTGTCCTTATCTCTCTTCATCTCTCCCTCTTTCTTTTCTTCGCTTTCTCTGGTACGCTATCTCTATTTTTGTGAAGCTCAAAATTTATAATTCTTAATCTCTGCTTTTTACTTGCTGCATGTATTTTGGCCTGCTTTCAAATGTTAATGAGTCGTAACACATACACATATACTCACTTACAGACAGAGTAATTTGTGTAACTTTCTCTAGCAAGACTTGTTTGCCAGAAGAAAAATTCTTTCACAAAAGCATTAAATCAGTCACTTGAACATGAGATCTGTGTCATTCCACCAAGTTTGCCCATCTTGTATGCTTAGCAATTTTTATAGTGAAGGAGTGTCTATCCATAATATGAATCGGGAAAATCTCCTATATGTGTAATTTTTTATATAGAATATAAATATTAAATTTTTACAGGGAGTTTGGAGCTGCTAAACTACTTTAATCTTAAATGAATGCAAATTTTTTGCAATAAAATACATGGTTGCACTTGCTTGCCTTGTGCATAAGTAACATTGTTAACAGGCGCTTCTTTTTTTGCAGTGTATCTAAGTTTGCTTGAATGATGAATTGAGAGCAGAAAATTGAATTTTTAATAATTCATGGGATTATTTTTAAGTCAGCAATTTCCTATTTGAGAGATTTACTAGCTATCGTGTGCTAATGAAATGTATATTTTCATTAAAATGTGTGATTCCAATTAACTCTTTTAATATCTTAATACTTTCTTACTTATATTTTCACATCAACGAGGTAAGAATATACAGTGTAATTAAAATGATTTGGATTTTGTCAAAATTTTTGTCATTTTGATACAAAATTCTTAAGTACATGTAAGTATAACAGGAGGAGCATGCAAGAAAAAAAATCAGAAAGATCCAAATTTGGTATGCAAATTTAATATTCACTCATTAATGATAATTTCATTAAATTGCAGTTATGCTGAAAGTATTTAGAAGAGGCACAGCATAATTCAATGTTTGGGCAGCTTCATTTCTGTAGGTTTTAAGTAATTCCTGTAAATTACTGTGCTTTGCGCACATAAGCAAGTTGTCATTTTCATGCTTTTCATGATGATTCTACACAAGTTTATGAGCATTCTAATGAGCCTATATTTTAGCGAATTCATGGTCGCAAAATTTATGAAAATAAAGCCCCGGCAAAAATTTCAGCTTTTACCTCATGAATTTATACATTGAGTTGTTTAATCAGTTTCAATCTCTTGTTATTTGCAGAATCTCGTCAGCCACAACATCGGCAACGTCTCCCGTGAAATCTTCCAAGAGCGTCTCTCCATCGCACACGTCCAGTGCTCGAAGAATGACCCGCCATTCTACAGCGGCCAATTCTAGTCTCAAAACGTAAGCTTTTAATCTTTTAATCTTGTCCCAGCCATTTTTAGGTTGATTCTTTACAGGCATCAGAACATGTGTGGGAAAATGTATGTACTGCAAAACTGCTCAACTGAATGATCGATAATTGGGTTATAGGCACTCAGAACTTTATATCTTCCCCTGTCTCGGTTGAGCACAGGTTATGTGTGGGGNGGGGGGGGTTGTCTCCCTTAGTGGACTTTAGGGATCTCAGAAGGGGGGGGGGAATCTCACACAGCCCTAAACTGAACTATATTGGAAGCTACATGCTAAAAAATTTCCTTTTGGAAAGCCACATTTGATCATTTTCTCCCTCTCCTAATCTACATCTAGGGTTGATCAAAGGTTTACTTGTTACCTCATGCAAATAGTGCAAGAAAAAAAAAAGAGTGCAAGAAAAGAAAAGAAAGAGCGCAAGAAGAGAAAAGAAAGAGCGCAAGAAAAGTATTACAAAAAAAAATTTAAAAAAAAAGGGAAAGACACCTGTCAACATGCAAATGTCAATGCGAACCAAGCTTCATCCATGATTGATGTTCCGTATTGTCACCTCATTTCTTGCTTTTTAAAGTGCTGTATGTCACTAAATGTCTCCAAATTGCTTTTGTTACTCAAAGAATCTGAAATGAATTGTGTAAAAGAAAAGCAGCATATAATTCTCTTTTTTCTTTAAGTTTTCTGAAACTGTATGCTTACCTCTGTAACAGATCAATTATCTTTGCTTTAATGCAATCACTTTGAAACCAATACGGTAACTTTATTTTGACAAGTGAAATCATTTTCAGAAGTAGTTTAGCTAAGAGGATGTCAAATTGTAAAATTCATTGTTGATCACACAATAATTCAGGTTATTTTACTCAAAATTGGCAGTCATTGCACTTTACAAGAATTTTCTATGGCAAAGCTGTGGATCCCATTTTCATTAATTAGGCTCTCCCTGGTTCATGTAGTATTGTGTTGTTAAAGTCTTCTAAATGATATTTTTCCTAACATTCAATTATATGTTAGGTGGCTGGATTATTAAAAGAAACTTGATTAATGTTTGTTTAATGTGTGTAACAAAGTCCCACTCGTGCAGTTTTTCTTGTGTCACCAACCCTTATTGTGTCTAGAAAGCCACTTTTTGTACTAAAAAGTAGAGGCATGAAAATGTACACTGTAATTGTCTGAATAAGTAGAAGGCACCTGGTCTGTTTTAATAAGGTGTAATTGTTGGATCGTTTGTTTATTCCATGTTATTGATTATGTATTGTTCGTAGGTATGAACCCAAGTACATGTAGCTTAGTTTGTAAAAATGTCTAGTCTAGAAAATTCAGAAGTTACAAACTTCAGCCATATGCACTCTGAATTTTGAGAATTATGCAATTTCCTCCACAAAGTCAAAAGCAAAAAGGCACCAACCCTTCCAAGTAGTGTGTTAAATATTAGTGACAGAACAGTATTTTGTCCTGTGTGTTTGTACTCATATGATTCATGTGTCATTTGTTTTCTGAAGGAAACCAGTCCCTTTCAAATATTCAAATGCACCATGCTTATGAATAAATTAGTGCCTCAGACTGGCAGTATCGAGTTTGTACAAGTCATATGAAGAAATGTTTGTGAAAATTGAAACACAAGAATACTGGGTCCTGATTGAATAGCTTTTGGATGGGATGAATTCATTCAGTTTGGATCTAGATGGAATCAGTGCATCACCAATTCCAAGAAGGCCTGGGAAGGGGGTTGTCAAAAAACTAACTGTTCTCATATTATGTACTGGGTGGTTCGATGGGTGTTGTTCTGTATTTTTAAAACCAAACCGAACCTCTTTTATTTCATACCTTACCCCTCCTCCTCCCTCTGTGCTGCCACCTTGTTGCCTCCCACCCCATCCCGACCTAGCAGCTCGACCAGGATTAACAAAGAGTATAGCACCGGACACAACGCAGGAGACTACACCACAAGCACCACCTCCTCTTCTCTGAAATACACCCGCTCCACACCAGTAAGTAGGATCGTTACCCCCACTTAGTCTTCCTTTTTATACCCCTTTATTCTCTTGCATGCCCCCCTTTTTAAACCTTTCCTCCACAAC
>BQKZ01002887.1:38673-60119 GCA_036244855.1 Temnopleurus reevesii | reverse complement strand
GTTAAGTGTATTTTAAAGCCATTAAGATTTATGAATTTTCGACCCTTCGGCAGTCGAATTTTTTAACATAAGATTTCTTTTCGTGATCCTGACCCGTGCAAAAACTGAATTTCATTTTTGTCTTCAAATTTCAAAGAAAGATGAGTGTGGAAGATAAATGATCAAGAAAAAAGTTAGAGTCGCGAGAGTTAAAAGTGATTTTGAAGGGTTGGAAGTATGACATTTTACCAGAAGTTGACCCGAAATTCTGTGTGTTTCGATGGTAAAAAACTTATGAGTCTATCATAGGAGGCGACGCGCGCGCTCCGCCGCCATCTATGGTAGACTCATAAGTGCCTAACGAGCGACCGCGTTCGCGATTGCTTGGAACCTGATGACGTCATCACCCGGGCGATCCGATTTCTGTGGCCAAATCGCGGCATTAGCCAATCGGAGCGCCGTTATCAAAATGAGCGGAGGCGATTTCTGACTTGTCGACAAAATTCTGTGATCCTGACCCGTGCATGATATGAAATTATAAATTTTCTTCACATATCGACACTCCATTAGTTGCAGGTATTTTCCGAATAAAAAATGGTGAGAATCAAGTGAGAAATTAGGGGATTTATCGTCCCTGAACATTTTAGTTCGTTTCTGTTCTGAAGTGAATAATGTTCTGCCATAAAGGATAAATTTATATCACTTTATTATAACAATTGTCACATTCAGAGAAAGATTGGACTTTCAACTGTTAGAAAATGTACCTTTTACAAAGGTTTTACATGTATGCGATGGAATAATAAGGGATCAAACACAAGGGTGCATTGCCTAAATAGCTATTAATGGTCGTCTGTTTCATGAATACGTGCACGATAATTGGGTGCGAATTGGCGAGTGTTGCGGGTAGATTGTGCATGCCCCCCTTTTTAAACCTTTCCTCCACAATTAACAGTCCTTCTCTTCTTTGAAATACACTCAGCCCAAACCATTAAATAGAATCTTTACCCCACCCCCAACTCATCTTCTCTGATATACACCCACTCTACACTAGTAAGTAGGATTGCTACTCCCACTTACCCTTTCTTTTAACACCCCGTTTCTTGCATGCCAACCTTTTAACCTTCACCTCCCCTCCCCCTTTTCTACCCCATAAATAGCACCTCTGCTTGTTCAAAATTAATTCATTCCACACCATTCGTAAAATACATCCACCTGTGAAATACATCCACTCCACACTAGTGAGGAGGATATTTACCCCACCAGCTTTCTCTGAAATACATCCACTCCACACCTGTTATTAGGATTGTTAGCCCCTTTCTTAACCCCTCCCCCACAAACACAAGCACTTTGTCTTTTCCTCTCAAATACACTCTACACCAGTAAGTTGGATTTATACCCAATGCATACCTCCTTCCATGCCGCCTTTTAAAATCTATACCTTCTTCACTTTTCCTTCTTTCTCCAGACCCCCCCCCCCCTTCATCTACTATCCACCTCTACACTCCCTATAATATTTCCATCTTCCCTCCACTCCTTACCCATTTGCGACCCCCCGCTCTGTTTTTGGAACACTTTGGAGCTTATAGGCTGCAACTTTGCTTGAGTACTTTTTTTTACACAGATTTGTATCTCTCATCTGTGTTTTTTAGTTCTCATTAGATTTACTTTATTCATTTTTCTGTAATTAACACAAATATTTTCTATAGTATCACCTTCATTTTTTCCTCTGGGTCTTGCATGATCACTCTTCCTTTGCCCTCCCCTTTGCATACTCTCTTTCCACTCTATTCATTCTTTCAAATTTAACCCGGAAATGTTCCTTACAATTTCTTAGACGTCATGTTAAGTCTCCTTCCCCGTCCCCCTCCCCTCCATAGCCCCACTTTCCTCTGGGTTGCAGTGCCATTCCCAGTATATTCTTTAGAGTTTGCAGTGGTCTGTTTCAACTTTTGTTTTATTTTTTTGTTTCATACTAACAAATTCTAACTGCTAATCTATTCAAATTTATTTATTTATTTATTTTAACTTTGATTTTTATTCTAACATCTTAGGAACTTCTAAATTAATGTGAAGTTTCATTGCTATCTCTTTCAGCTTTCAGCGTTATTTTTTTTCTTTCCATCAGATTTTGTTCTTCTGTTTTGGAATTCACCAGATTCCATGACTTTTGCATGCTTGAAATAATATCACTATTTTCCAATGATTTGAAATATCATATGATGATCCTAATTTATTCTTGTATTAATAACACAAACACCATTCAGTTGAGATTTAACCCAAATGAAATAATATTTATTCATGATATGATGATATGCTGATATATTGATGTAAGGCCCTTCTGATGTTTAGCAATAGTTACTAAAGCTCATGAAAATCTTTATTCAGATTATCTCTGAGGTCTTCATGATTTTGATGGCCGTAAACAATTTTCGAAATATTCTCAAACACTTCCAAATATTCCTGAGTATTCTTTAATTTCAATGAGCAAATATTTTGGCACATTCTAAGTCATTGCTTCATTTTTATATTTTTTTTTAATATTCATAAATTTTTATACTGGATTATGCATATCTATGAATATTGATTTGGAATTATTTTTGGCCGTGCCATTTTAGGGTTGAATAGTGTATTTAACATTTTATCACATTATCATTTAAATGTCATTCTTAATTTTGCAGCTGGGGCAAGTGGTTCAGTAGTGTAATAAAATCTTAGAATAGTATTTCTTTACAATCTTCCTTATTGGTGATGAGGCTTACAAACTAACCCATCGATTTTGTATTATTTATCTCTGTTATTTATTCAAATGAAGCCAATAATACCTAGTGGAAAGCTACAGTATCTGGAGAGTCATTTGGCGTATCAACCAAGGAGATACATTTACATGTAGGCAGGAGGAGATCAACATTTATTTGTCTCTTTTGTCCAGGCCACTGCACACTACGCGACTTAAGTCTTAACACCCCCTAAAGACCAATTTTGCAAATACTGAAATAGGCTGTTATATGTCGGCTCACGGCGAGGTATTTGATACTTGATTCTTCATAAAGTTTCAAGTATGAAGTACTTCTCCATGAGACAACGTATTACAGCTTGTTTCAGTATTGGCAAAATCGCTCTTATGGTCTTAAGACTAAAAGTTGCATAGTGTGTGATGACCTTCATTGTGCAAATTGTGTTTGAAATGTTTGAGAAACCCAGGGCTGTTTCCACTATCGTAACTGCCGTAGCTTTTTCAATAATGCCATGCATAGTCATGCTCAGGCAGTGGGCTTGAAATTTACGGGGATATTTTGTTTACATCTAGCTCCTCTAGCTTTATATGCCTCCATTATTCAATTCAATTCATTTTTATTCTAACTTTATTCAATCAATCAATTTAAAAATCATATGATAGCCAAAAAAGTAGTAAAAATAGAAAGGTTGGAACCATAAAGAAGCAGCATTTTGCTCATACGGCAGGGCGTCAGAATTATTGACATAAGAGGAAAATCTTTTGAAAAAAAAATACTTTTAAATACATTCAAAGCAATAAAGCTAGAACAACAATAAGGTTACATGGACATGTATAATTTACAATTCGATCACTTCCAAGCAATCTGCCCTGTGAATTAAAACACCTTTTTGATAGTGGAAAAAGCCTGTTCAGGTTCAACACTTTGGTCTGAATTTACCAAACACTTTGCACTATTCTCAGCCAAGCATCAACCAGATTTTATCTTGTTTATGAATTCAGGCCAAAGTTTACATTTGTGTCCAAGTAGGGTTGCTAGTATGTGATTGGTCCACACCTCTTTCAATGTTTCTCTTGCTCTAGCCTGCTCCTTTCTGTAACCTGTTGGATGACGAAAAAACGACATAAAAAGCCTATTTTTGTAAATCCTCATTTGCAGCTATTTCATCATTTGAGGGCAGCATTTAATGTTGATAATGCCGCTGCTGTACGCTGCCAAGTTGGTTTTTAATTTCTTGAATTTTGCACCCTCTTTTTATTTAGCCTATGTTCGTGGTTATGGTGTACCATTTCTAATTTGCATTTTCTTTCCTACAGAATCACAAACCTGCACAAGTCATGAATCAGTTTTTATTTCTTGTTTTAAGGAAAGTGTATTATTGTTTGTCACTGTCATATATTATTATTATTACTGTTATTATTCTTTGGCCATATTTTATCATATTTATTTTTTGTTGTTTTGTATTTCTTTATTTTGTTTTTGCACTGGAGAGTCAACTTAATGTGTAAATGACCAACAAACAGAATCTGAAATGATTCTATCATACAGGTGTACTCCAAAAATGTGAGATACTTTTAAAATGCTACAATCTTGCATCTATCAGAAGTTTTCCGTTTTTTTTAATAAATTTAATTGTATTTTCAAATCTCAAAGTTGCTCAGATATTTTTTTTTTAAACTGAGTACGGTAAGATTGCCAAAAATTTAGGGGTTAACCTATTAACTTTCATACAGAAATGCTAGATCATACATCACCTGAAAGACCATACTTGTTCAAAAAGAGAATCAATAAATATAGGAAAATATACAAAGTTAATTAACATAATCACACAAGAACCCATTCCAGTTCCAATTTTTTTATTGTTTCAAAACTTACGCATAGTTTATTCAGAACAATCAATGTTTATTTGCTATACCGAAACATAAAAGCTTAAACAAATAAACGCAAAGGATTTGTAATATTCAGCAGCTCTATACGCCCCTTCTTTAGCTACCAATCTGCAAAGATGCCAACCTTATGAGGTGTTGTTCAAAAGTTGCAATTGATCGCAAGTTGCAGTCGATCGGAACGTGCCAATCCAAATCGTTGTCTCATGCGTGTCATGTTAAATGCGCATACCGCACGTGAATGAAAATGCGCGTTACAATTTGCAAAGTTGCAGTTGATTTGCAGTTGATTTTGAGCAACACCCCCTTAAAGTGTTAATCACCAAACAACTTAACCAAAAATTTTCTTATCAGAGAAACCATGAAAAAAAATCATGCTTTCTCTGATTAGAAAGCAGGTGAATCAGCTGTCTGTTGATTCACTTTTGAATTTCTTTCCTCATACAGACCTCCCAACCATTAGGAATTTTGAGGAAAATATATGAATTTATGATTATTTTGAGAGAGTTTTAATGCCATTTTCAAAGAGTTTTCCTAATTTTTTCTTGAAAATTCTACCATTCAGTCCTATGGGAAACATATGTTTTTTCCCTCTTTTCCAGCAAAATCATTCCTCTTTTTCTGTTTGAAGGCTTGGAAGGTCTTCTCGTGCGTATTCCAAAATGTTGGCATCTCTGCGTCTTGTTTAACGTGTGTGTTGCTTCCCTCTCTCCTTGTAAACACAGTCCACCCGTCGCACTCGCATAGCTCCCGCCATGTGCCGCTGCTACCAAATGGTCCAAGTCTGGTAAAACACACCAACATAGGCATGACCATTCATTTGTTTTGCATGCTCAAACAACATAACACAATATAGTATTTTTATATGTAACTCATTGTGATATTATGGCGTTACACCTTAATTTGGAGACCATGTGTTGCTGCTACACCAAATGGTTCAAGTCTGGTAAAACACACCAACATAGGCATGCCCATTCAATTGTTTTGCATGCTCATACAGCGTCACTGAAGATATCATTTTTGTATTCAACTAGTCAGGATTTTTTTGCACTTCACCTTGATTTTGAGACCATGTACTGCTGCCAAATGGTCCAAGTCTGGTAAAAATATCAGCACACAAACGAAGGCATGCTCTTTAATCACCAGCAAGCATAAATCACCAACGTTTTAAAAGACTTTCTTTTTGTTTTGCATGCTCAAACAGTATTAACCAAAATAGTTTTTTATGTAATATGTCATGATTTTTGTTAAACTATGCCTTGATTTTCAGATCAGTATGTCGATATCTCAGATAAAGATTTGTTTTTTATAAAGATGTTTTATAAAGACGTATGCGTGACTCTGCACATGATAAGTGACCATTTCTCTAGTGCTGTCTAGGCAGCATAGTGTTTATTGAGTCCAAGAAATGGTTACTCGTCATGTGAAGAATCGTTACGTAACTCTACATGCAAAACTATGAAGTACAACCCGGGGGGGGGGGGGCGGTTTCATAAAGCTCAGTCATTTTCCGACACATACTACAGCAACAGTCAGTGATAGTGCCCTTCATTTAAATCAAAATCATAGATTTCAGAAGATTAGTCAGCACTGACTAATTGTCGCTGGTAACAAGCTTCGTGAAATGCCCTCCAGGCCTGCCAGCTATTATGGAATGTTGATGAAATATGTTCTGTTGTAGATTCAGTAATTACCTCTTGAATGAATCAGTAATTGAATTTAAAAACTTTGTTGTCATGCTTAAGCTCATGACAAACCATTTGGTTAAGTTGTTTGGCTATTCACATTCAATTTCTGATGTAATATGTTTGGCATCCCTGCTGATTTAGAAGAATAAGCAGAAAATATGAGAAAAAATGGTTTGATATTGTCCAGACCATAATATTGTCTATTGTAGTGCAATTACGTTTTCTAACCTGAGTATGCTTATAAATAAACTTGTTATCTTGCCTGATAGCTTCTGTTTAAGAATTATTTTTTTTTTTTGCATGAGACAGTCATGCAATTATGACATTATTGTGACATGAACATAAGTTAATGATACTGACTTTCCAATAGACTACCCTGTAGCATGAACTTCAATTTGTAAATTTGGATCGCTTCTCCAGTATTTACTTGTTTGAAGTTTAAAGGTTCTCTTTCGGATTAGTGTTAAAGTTCAGGAGGGAGTTTGTTGCTGTATACTTTTGTATTAAGTGCATATTGACGTGGTTCGTAATTTGTATTTTCTTTTTTTATTTATAAAGATAGAAATATTGTTTGAAGGTTTCATTTGTGGAAGAATAATGAGAATAATGCTTCACGGTACAACGAGTTATCTTTCTTGGAAATGTGAGTGGTCCTGAAAAGGACCTACCCACTCTCGACGTTTCGATGAGCATGTTCTCATCGTTTTCAAGAGTGAGTGGTCCTGAAAAGGACCTACCCACTCTCGACGTTTCGATGAGCATGTTCTCATCGTTTTCAAGAGAATGAGTAAAGTCAGGATCGAGAGGCCTATTTATTGACTTCTGGAGGATTCAAATGCAGTGCATGTTTTCTGGCGGGAAAACAATGGTCTCTCATAGGTCAATTTAGGCGGATTAGTCATAATTACTTATACTTAGCCCACACACAAATTAAGACAACCAACAAGAAGTCTTCTATTGTTGTGCAACCAGCCATGACCACCCCACACCAGCCAGTGTGCGGGCAGCCAACCATGACTAATCCCCCTAAATTGACCTATGAGAGACCATTGTTTTCCCGCCAGAAAACAAGCACTGCGTTTGGATCCTCCAGAAGTCAATAAATAGGCCTCTCGATCCTGACTTTACTCATTCTCTTGAAAACGATGAGAACATGCTCATCGAAAGACAACTCGTTGTACCTTGAAGCATTATTCTCAAAGACAGAGATGTTTTGTAGTCGTGGATGATGTTCATTTATAGTAAAGTTGATTGGTATAGTGATTTTCATGTATAATTTTTTTTTGTAATTTAACTCTCAAAGTTTTGTGTGTGATACTTTTTTCAACATGCTCTGACAGGAACAAGAATCCATATTTATTGCATTGATTTACAACAAATATCAGTAGATGATATTCATGTGCCCCAGAAATAACAATTCATTAAAACAAATGAACTCACAATATATACAAAAAAATGCATGATTCATTTTAACTTACATTGTACATCTACATGTATAATGCTAATCAGCCTAATTTTATGAAAAGGGCAAAATAATATTGCTAAAATCTTCTCTGATTTTTTTTTCTCTTCACATGTTAGTACAATTTTTTTGTATCCATCAATCTGTAACGCTGGGCGCACATAGAAGTATACTATTCAATATTTGCGCCTCGTTTTCCAAGGGCACACAAGTGACTTTAATCGTACAAATGGATTCCCACACATCGGGTAGTTGCAAAAACCTACTGTATAACGAGAATCAAACATCCTCAATAATTTTGCCCCTGAACGTCCTTCCTTAACGTGAGGGCTGGTTTTCCAATGTGTTTTGGCCATGCTGATGTCCCACTCTGATACCTACATTTCATGTGAACCGCCACGCCTTGCCTGAGATGCAAGTAGCGAAAAACAAGCCTTTGAAAACGGACCGCTGAATATACTTTCCATTGAACCCAGCCTATGAGATAGTTTGACAAAATACTATGGCTCCTTGTGCTAGCCATGCTTCTAAATTCTTATCCAATATTATAGAAATTACAGAAGCAGATGAATGGATCAAAAGCCATACAAACATTAAATATGGTATCAACCCCTTGTCAGTATGGTACCAAATCTGACATCAATTTGCTACCAGTATGACAAATCAGTGTTAAACCAGTTCTATATGATTACACCAATCTGCTGATAGCAATCTGAGTCTAGTCCGACCTCAATCTGATATTGATATGAAACCAATTGGATATCAATACACCAATCTGACTGACATCAATCTGCATATACATGTAGTCTGATACCAACCTGATATTAATGTCAAACCAGTCTGATATCTAAACACCTTTCTAGAAATCAATCTTATGTCAATCTGATTTTAAAAAAGAAAACAAGTTGAGTAATTTTTCAACAGGCTTCCTTGCCTTAGATTTTAAAAGAACTTGATCATGATATTTTAGTATGTGCACTACACATGCTTTGCTATTAGAAGCAAATATATTACCTTTTCTAGATAGCCATGATTACATGACAACCATATCCCATTAATGAATTCCTCAGGTAATTCAGCAGTTATACACCACTCCCTCATCATCAGAAAAGGTATTTTCCATCAAGTATCCTGGGTGAGTTGATAGCCTGAAATACAGAATAGTTCATTGTTTCTCTCTCATGCATCTATTTATCAGGACCAAGAATCCCCTCTTGACCAAAAGTATCCACATAATTTAGCCATATTTTTTACAGAATAATGGGGTGTTGCTCAAAATCAACTGCAAATCAACTGCAACTTTGCACATTGTATGGCGCATTTTCATTCGCGTGCGGTATGCGCATTTAACAAGAAGCGTATGAAACAATGATTCTGATTGGTGCATCCCGATCAACTGCAACTTGCGATCAATTGCAACTTTTGATCAACACCCCCTAAGAATTGGTACTTGTGATGTTCTTGGTTGCTTCTCAAAATAAAATCTGTACTGTGAAGTTCTCATATGATATAAATGAATCATTTCAAACATTCAATTCCTTAAAATTTTAAATGGTGAATAATGAATTGTGATAACAAAATGATATTATCAACTTCTATTATCAAATTATATTATCAATGCCATGAAAATTCCTGCTACAATGAACACATATTTCATTTTTTTTAAATTCCAATGCATACATTGTGAAAGACTTGTGTTTTTGAGCATTATTCTTATTTTTACTGAGAGAAATTCATTTCATTTACCTACAAGTTATGAGAAGGAAAGAAATGAAGTACATGTACAGTGTATACCAATAGCTGGTACACAAACACTGAATATATCACTGCATAATTCATTACAAAAACTTGTTATTTTGAGCATGATTTCTATATTTACCAAGAGAAATTAACGTTATTTACCTGCAAATTATTATAATGTAAAGAAGTAAAGTATAACTGGGAGACATGCACCAGAGATTTGACATTCTGAAAATTACGTGGAATTCATTAAGAATGGGATGGGGTTTGCTTTGAATAAAATACCCTTTTAGGCCATCCTTTTCTTGGTCTTGATGTTTAGAGCATGTTCACCCACTTTCATACATCTCAATTCCCAAAAATTCTAGTATATCTACGAATCACTCTCTCTCTCTGATCACCTCCAATCTTGGTCTGACATACTGGTATCACCCTGCTCTTGATTATATATTTCACAAAGCGAAACAGTTCACTAGTATTCAGAGTCAAATTTTCGCACATTCTCTCATTGAAAAGTAGGAGAAAAAAAACATTGCATGCATCTACATACTCAACTCCACAATGTGTTTCATGTTTTTCGTTTTTTTTTATTTCATCAGTTATTGAACTATTAGACACAATCATTCAACTTCTAAAACCATATGTATATATATATATATTTATATACCGGTATACCATCATTGCAAAGAGTCTATCCTTATATTATAGTCTATCATTATCTACATCTTTAAATCCGTTAATGTAATAAGTCTTTTAAGTTGTTCCTATGAAATCCACTGTATGAGGTAGTTTTCAGGACCACTTTGATTCACCACACTGGTCAAAGTGTCTACTGTTTGCACAACCATTCTTCTTCTTTTACACTTTTTTTTCTTTTACTCACTATACATCATTTTTGTTGTACACATAATTATTTACATTTTCTTCAATTTATGGTATTCTTTCTGTATTCTTTCTTATTTATGTTTGTGTACTTGTCGTGAAAACTCTCAACAGAACTTTTTGTGTTTCAATAAGTTTAGGGGTCTGATATCAGTCATTATACAAATGGTTGAAAGCTTCCTTAGTTTTCTATAGTCGATTTTTATGTACGATTAGTTAGATTTACTTTGATTTTGTGCATGATATCATGCAATGCCTGTGAATTTTCTCTTCTCCATTTTCCCATTTTACTATTGATTTATTTCTCTAATGATTGTATAAAGTCTTATATTTGAAGTTTTTCCCAAAAAATATTTTTTGGTGTATTGGAAAAGGAGACATTTAATCTCACCTAATTAACGACATTCATATACTTAGGTCAGGATGTTCCATACTGAAAAATCAGGAAACAGTGTAAATCAAGGCACTAAAAATTTTAAATCTCACAGTGACCATGAAATGGAGGGCACCTCCCCCCCCCCCCCCCCCCCCTAAGAAATATATTTTTTTTGGTGACGCCAAAATTATCCACAGACAAATGTTGAGTGTGATGTGCATGTGGGTTTTGCTTGCTGTATATAAGATGATATCTTGTTGTAGAACAGATATACATGTATTACACAAAGGTTTAAATGATGTTGTAAGCTACTGCGTAAGAACAATAACTCACTCCCCAAGTTTTGTGTGAAGAGAATATTTTTTTTTTATCAGTACATGTAGTTCTTTGTTATTCATTATCCAGTTGTGCTTTCCAAGATTTCATGCATTACGTCCACTTTGTTGTACAAACGTTAATTTCTCTATTTCAAAGGTCCAGCATTTTCATCAACTTTTTTGCACTGTTTGTGTGAGCAAGATCATGCAGTTCTTTTGCTTTTTCTTCCTGTGTTTGCACATGATAAAAGCATTCTACCTACTCAATTGTTGCAATATTATTTCCTTCTCTTTCATTTGCTTTTTTTAAAAGGGTTTTGCAGTTTGCTCACATTTGATTGCTTTATTGAATTATACTAAACATGTTTTTTTTTTCATTTCAATTTCAATATTATTAGCAGCATCTTTATTACTAACATTTTCCTGTTGCATTTTATGATGAATCTTTATTGCATTGTTTTGTTCTTCAAATGTATGATTTCATTTAATGTTTTTATTTAATTGTTGTTATGATGCAATGAGTTAACCCTTAACTTAAAAGTGATACAACCAATATTATATGTTTGCCTCTGACGGCTCAAATTGTTCTCTTTTTGTAATTTAGAGTTGTGTGTATGTTAATACCAAACAAATGTTCGTATGTAAAGCGCCTTGAGCACTCAGCAGCGAGAGTGGATATGTGCGCTATATAAATTGCATATATTATATGACACATGCTCTGGTGTCAACCGCCGCAGTGTAAAATCTACCCACTTTTCTAAAGTTTAAATCTAACCCTAAATTTAAGTCTAATCTCAAGTTTACATTTAACTTCAAAGTTAAGTCTAACCTTAAGCCTTAATCCTTCTGAAACATACATGCACTTTTACAAACCCCACCCTGCATGTTGCCAGAAATTAAGACCCAGAGCATGCCACTGAGAGCAGAAGGGACAAAGGATTTGGACAAAGTAAACAACTTCATTCAGGCTTTCACAATACACTGTAGCTAGATTCACACAAAAAGAAGAAAGTACCCTCACTAATAATAATGATAATAATAATAATAATAGGGGTACTTTTAATGTGTGTGATGCCTGTTGGACACATTTCTGTACAATGAGAGGGGAGAATTTGTTTTGTGTGTTTATCTAGCTATTGTGAATGTTTGACTGAAGTTTGTTACTTGTCCCTATTCCTTTGTTTCTTCTGTTCACAGGGCCATGGTATGTCAGATTAGCTGCAGAAGTCTCAGATGGAATATTTTATTTATCTCTAATGAATTCTCTCTCTCTTTCTTTTCTTCCATCGCTGCAGTCGTACAAGCCCACGTATTCATTCTACTAAGTCTGCGGCTCTTCGATAGAGGGCTCCCTCGCTCATCTCTTTCCTTGTAACTATCCATCCGCCATCTCTACTACCGTGGCCTTTTCTTCGATACTGTCGCAGAGTACGAGAAAAAAATGCTTTATTCTCAGGAACTTTGACGGATAAAACCTCTACCACAAAATTATCTTGAGACGTTTTTATGTAATTATGAACTGTGTATTTCCATAGGGAATGTATTCTATGCCCCAAGTGCCTTGCGAAATATTCTCTTTGGAGATGATTTTTACTAGGATTGGTCTGTTTTTATAGATGCCGTATTTCACCCCCTATTTCCCCAATTCGTGATCAGAGTGTTATGTATTTATTTTTCTTAGCCTATGTATATATGATTTTACTATGTAGCATTTGTCCATTGTAAATAGAACTATGATTATTTTTTATGAAGCTTTTCAATGATCTTGGTTTTCTTGATTCATCAGGCGGTGTGTATTCTTGACTAACAGTAGCTTTTCTTTTATCAAAGTATCGTGTATCAAATTTTATCATTTTATTACAATTAATTGTTTTATCGAAAGTATGATATAATTGCATTCCAGGCATAAGCAGTGTGTATTAAATATCATATCATGGTAGGGTACAACTTTCTATTGTAATCAAGATTGAAAATGTAGATATTACCAGCGATTGTAAATTTGAAGAATACTAAGACTAATTCAAGTGTGAAAGGACGAAGTGTCACGTTCATTATTCAAACAGCAGAGCATCTTATGGTAAGCGCTCAATGAAATCCCTTCAAGCCTAATATGCATGCAGAGATGCCAACTGTAACAAATGTTCATAATGATTGACATTTACCGGTTAGGGGTAGATACGAATTATCAAACACTGAACCAAATATTTTTACATGAGAGAAAACTGATAACAGTGCCTTCTCTCCTGAGAAAACATTTGGCCCAGCTGTCACTAAGTTCACATTTTGAATTTCTATCATGCATATTCAGGAACAGTTGGTTTCTCTGTGTATTAAAGTAAGGCCCCAGTCACATATGGCCCCGGAAGCAACATGATTCAACACAACTCTTTGTTCAGTTCACAGTTAGCTGCCTGCAAACAAAGAGTCGTGTTGAATCGTGCTGCTTCCAGGGTCCTATGTGACTGGGGCCTTAGATCCTAAGAAAAAGAAAAACTTTACAATACTCACACATTTTGCATAAAATTTGTACTTTTTATCCATTGCCATAGGTCTGTTTATGAAAAGTTTGAAACAAACCCCCTAAAGAACAAGGCACATATCATTGAAACTAGTACGTCTGTTTGTGTGTGATACATACTTGCTAGGTACATCAGTAGGCCTTTAGATAGGACCCAATTTATTTGTATCTGGATATTGCACAAGTTTGAACAGCTATTAGATGCAGCAAAAATTGCTTGGTGTACTTACATTTTACAGAAGAAACAGCGCATGAGGATCTATGACCTTATCTAATGGTTTTATAAATTCTTTAGTGTCCACAGAAACAAACCTTAACTATACTTTGCTTATTATTCTCTATGCTAGGTTTTTTAACAAAACTTTCTGTATTCAATATTTGGTACGTTTTGGTATGCCAAAGATAAAAAAGCAAGTTTTCAGCATGATTTTTTTTAATTGGCCAATTTGAATTTCAATATTCATACAAATTTGCAGTTAATGAAGCTGAAATGTCTATATTCTTAATATTCTTAGTGTCTCATATATCTCTTGATCATTTTAATATTACTATATTCCATTGGATATGCCCCTTTCTCCTGTTTATAATGTACGTAGTACATGTAAGCTCAGTATTCCCTTTTTTTCAGTCAATAACTTTTTGAAGATTTATACAATGTAAGCACATTCTCTATGCGATAGAATTGAAATATTATAGCTATGAGTGCCTTTTTATCTACTAGTACCATTCCAGCAAACAGATTTGTTGTCTTTTTTATTATGACAATATGTATGCTTGCATCTTTTCTTACAAAAAAAACCCCAAAGTCATGCATTATATCCAGATTGAAGTTAAACCTGTAATAACATGTGATCAAAAAGAGAAAATAAAAAGTATGCTCATGATGTATTATGTGGAAGATAATAAAAGCCTAGCTTAGTTTTATACTGTTAAACTCAAGTGCAGGAAATTTTATCTGATTCTGTGATATTTGCATCATGAGCAGTATTCCATTGCATTGTATAAAATGCTCAAATTTAAGCAAATTGTTTAAAATTGAATGCGGCAATGGAACTGACAACTTAGTACATTTGTGACCAATTGAAAGATCTCCATCACAGTTTCAATTGAATTTCAGACCTGCAAGTTAATCAAAATTTGTCATATGTATAATGCGATTGTTACTCCTTGGCCAAAATAAATCCTTTCTGGCAGAAAATGTTTACACATTGCAAAACCCTAGAGCTACACGGTTAGAAACATTTCAGACCATTCAAGTTTATTCTTAGAACTTCTACCAAAACAATTTTTACCCAATACTAAATGGTGTTGTCCAATTTTATACAGATTAGCCCAGATGAGAAACCTACCATTAACCTGTTTTCACACAGTGATCTACATGTATACACGAAAACAGGTAAACGGTATCCATCTTTTGTATGTCAAAATCATTTTATTAGTTTATTATAGACAGGCCTATTTGTACTTGTAGCAAATTGATATTAGACTATGCACAACTTGTCATGATAAGCCGTCATTTTTGCACCTTTGGCAAGTAGAGGTTTCGCAGGTAGAGGTTTTGTAGTGTTGTATATTTGTAAATCGTACTTGTTAATCTGGGATATATATTTTTATATAGATGTATACTCGCAAAAAAAAAAGAAATAGGATTGGAAAAAAGTCAAATTTTCATGCTGAGATGTACACAAAATTTAAAAAATCAGAATAGTCATGTAGTATGGTTTTATGAAAGAAGCATAATACAGTATTGATAATAATCGTGCTTATATTTAGTTTATTCAAAACTGGTCTTATCTCTCACATACTTTGATTGATGATCATAGCAGTTTTTTGTATTCTTTACTTTTTATATCAGACTTGCTCATGTCCGGATTTTGTTCAGTGCTAGTATAGGTATTTTTGAAGGTCACCTAGTCTATATGAATAATATTCGTTGCTTGGTTTATTTGTGAACATTCTCTAAAACTTTGTGATCATACATTGTATGTGCTTTTACTTGTAGGTGACTTATTCTGTTCAATTTAGTCTAATCTTACATGTACCATTAAGTTTTACCAGGAAATTATGTTTAGGAGGGAAAAGACAGTGTAAAATCTCCCATTTTTTCAGTCGGTATTCTTCAAATTATTTGATAAAAGAACAATTTAGTAAACATAATTCATTATTTTTCAGACAATTTGTTCATATCACTATGTAGAAATATGAAAATTGATGATAATTTCTATTTCCAACCATGATCCATAATTGATTGACATATCATCTATTTCTGAGACAACAATTTTGAACCATAATTCAATCTTTATTTCAACACAATTTAGATGTTTCTCTGACGAATTATTCCATGTATAACTTTATTATTTTTTGTTTTATAATTGTGCAGCTTAGCGAATGTTATTCAATGTTGTCTTCTCTCTTATTTGTGAAATTGATTCTTGTTTTATGTATTCATGTATTGATTATGTTCAGAAACGTATCATGTCAATCGTGATTGCAAGGCCAAAGAATATTTGATATTTTGTACTTTTCTTTTTGTTTTTTGTTTTGGTTTTTCTTCTAGACAAATAATCATGTTGTCCATATAACCTTATTATACTCCCAATTGTGTTCAACCAAAATATGATGCTGTTCCCCACATGTTGTTTTCTGTGTTATACGAGGAAAATCATAGAGATGTTTTGTATTATTATTCGCTCCATTTTAAGCATCATATATTATTGAATTTATTATAATTATATATTTTGCAGGTTGAATCATTTGCTTTTTTTTTCTTTCAATTGAGATAATTTCAAACTATGGCTATATCATTGAGACAATTAAGTCAAATAAGATTCATGGCATTCATTCACTTACCATGTAACAGAACAATACAGGCTTTATTTCCCATGTAGAAAGGAATTCGGTGTACCAAGATAAATACACTTATTTCAATTCTATGCTTCATGTTCTTGTTCAAAATAAAAACAGTTCTTAATTGATGCACAGTGTACGTTGTTGCTCTTACATTTTGATCAAAACTAGGTCATTAGACCCTTATGATAGAAGAATGTGAAGTCATTTCCCTCCATATGTCTCTGAGAATATTGAAAAAAAATATGATTTTAATGATTTTTCTGCTCTGAAGAAGAACTTAGGTAATTGGTTGTACCAAGTAAATGTCACTGATATTGCAATCTCTCTGCTCATAAGTGTATACAATCGCTACTAAATTTCATAAAATATAGAAATTTTCCCTCCCATTGAATGCAGTTTTAGGTACATTTTGTGCTTCCTTATCATTATTCCAGGTACACATAAACATTATTTACTTTGCAGTGTTAGGTTTAGTTTGAAATGAATTTAGAAGGCCATTTTAGTTTTGGGATCAATGACTATTGTGAATTATATCATTCCAGGCTTTATTATTGATGATTTTATTTTACAGATCAAAAAAAATTGTGTGTACTATATGTATTCCAAATAATGTATGATTGATTATGGTTAATCTCTTACTGTCTCGTACAAATAATAACTATTTCATTTTGCAGATTATCTTTTTATTTCTATAATATGTTTAGAATATGATTTGATGGGTTTGAAACTATATGGACAAATAAGATGAGTGAGAGATTTCACCCATTATTTCATATTCCGAACATTGTTATTTAATCATTTTAATCCACGTAACAATATGAATGTGATCAGTATATAATTTGATTCACCTGGGCCCTATTGCATAAAAAGTTGCGTTTAAATGCAACTCAGAAAATTAAACGCAGGTCCTAAATACGCGCTCCTGATTGGTTGAAGATAGAGTTGCGTTAAATTTTCTGAGTTGCGTTTGAACGCAACTTTTTATGCAATAGAGCCCTGGTGTTTTAATCTTGATTTTTAAAGATGTATGTAAAGTAGGGTTGTTTTAATGAAAGTGCTTTGTACATGTATGCTTTTTTTATTTTCATTGCAAATCGTTCATTATATAAGAAGTTGCAAACGATTAGTAGCTTATTTTTGTACCATTTTAAGTTTAAAATGCTATATTTATGTACATAAAAGATGATTGATGTAGTTTAAATGAAGAGCATGTTGTTATTGTGACTTGATGTTCTGGATAAAGTTATTTTGTAGAAATTGTGTTGTTTTGTGTAGAATACTTTTGGAATTTATAAGCTCTGATCCAAACATTTTGTCATAAAAACAGTGATTTTTTTTATAATGGCATTTCAGACAGATTGAGAATATCACTTGCTATTAAACAATGCTCTTGTTATTGCATATTGGCTGTTCTTGTGTGGTTTATTTTTGCAGTTATAATAATAATAATAGATGCGATTTATATAGCGCACATATCCACTCTGCCCAGTGCTCAAGGCGCATTGCAGTATTATTACCCAGCGTTCACCAGCACACATGGCATTTCAAGGAATAAATATTCCTGCCTCGTACCTATTTACTTCACCTGGGTTGAGCACAGTATACATTGTGGATGAATTTCTTGCTGAAGGAAATTAACGCCAAGGGTGGTATTCGAACTTTTGACACCTCCGATTGACAGGCGAGAGTCAGAACCACCATACTACAGATTTTTGTCTTGGTATTTTGTGTTTACATTGTGTTTCAAGCACCCGATGCTGAAAATGGCTCATCTATTCTCTTTGATACTGAATAGAAACTACTGCATAGCTGGATATTTCAAGAGCCCAATTTTGTTGTGGTTTGCTTCTTCATGAACATATTCACAGTGTATAGAATTCACAGTTGCACCCATGATAGAAACCAACCCCTCAACAATTTGCGCGATATATCACTGTAACGTTTCATTCATTTTTGTCTCGCCTGCGTAGCAGAATCGAGACATAGGCGCCGCTTTTTCCCACTGCGGCGGCGACGGCGTCAACAATTTAGAATTGCTCTAAATCAAAAACCCCTTGCCCGATTTTCATCAAACTTGCACATTAGGTCCATTGGGTAGCCCAAATAGTGCAGAGCACTTTTCAGGTCATTGTCAAGATCAAAGGTCATCTGAGGTCAAATTTTCGAAATCTTGTCCTGAAAACTTAACCTTAACTCTTATATCAAAATTCCTTGCCCGATATTCATGAAACTTTAAAATAGAAATATGTCAAAAGCTTATTGCTATAATTTACAAATCGCGCAATGCAGGCGAGACTGCCAGGCGGCGTTTCACTTGTTATTAATTTGATATGTTATGCGCAGCTTTTAACACCAAATTTATCACATCTACATATTCAATTCACAAGCCAGCCCATTAAAAGAAAGTAAATTTGTAAATAGTAAAAGAAAAAAGGAACACCAAAAGAAAAAATTGTCCTGATTTTATTTTTTCATTCAAGTAGAATTTTAAGGAATCTTTTGAAGAACCGCATTCTAGGACTAATCTTAAGGCACAAAGTGTGATTTTATAAATCGTATAATTGATTTAGATTTTTTTCTTCAAAGTTTAGACTATGCAATTTTGTACTTTATTCTTTAGCCATGGGCAAATTTTCACAGCGTTTGTACAACCAGCAAACGAGAAGGGTCTTTTAATCACCCCTCCGCCCCCCCCCCCATGACTTTGTTTTGTTGTTTTAATACATGCCCTTTGAAACCTACCTGTACTTGCCACTGAATTACTATTTGGTAGGTTGAGCGTGGATTGGAGGGGAGAGAGAGAGAGAGAGATATGGGGGAAAAAAAGGGGTTTTGAGAGAATGAATGAGCAATGAATATCTGGTGTGAGAGAGAGAGAGAGAGGAAGGGAACTGTAAATATCAGGGAGGATGGGGGCGGAATGATTTTGAGGCGGAGGGAGGGCACATACACACAACTCACAAAAATGCACCTAAATACTCGTAAACATTGCTGGCAGTAGAATTGCATATGTGTGTGTGTGTGTGTGTGTGTGTGAAAGGCAAAACAGAAACACTAATTACTTTGCCAACTAAGAAGATATTATCTAATTGTTGAGTAGAAATTAAAAATTAAAAATTTTTAAAAGGTGATAAAAAAAGTAAGTATAATGACTTTGATTCCATTTGCCTCAAATCATAAAATGGATTGAAGGAAAATTTGGGAGGAATAGGGTGATAGCTATAGGTTCATTAATGATGTCGGAAAGAGAGAGAAATTTTTTTTTGTTTTTTTTTTGGAGATTGATAAAGGGGGTCTCTAGCCGAGTAAATGGAAGGGGAGTGGGATTGGAAAATGGGTATGATGAAAACAGTTTAATGAGGCGAGATATTCTGCTTCTGAACCCTTGATCCGCCTCTTTTTTTCCTCTTTTTCCTCTTCCTGGGTCTCCTCTTGTTTTCTCTTCTGTTTTCTTGTAATTTCTTCTCTTGATCCTCGTCCTCCCCTTCCTTATTTGTCAGCTTCTTTCTTGTGCTCTTCCTCCTTCTGTTCTACTTCTACGATCTTCGTCCTATTCTTTTTTTCTTCTTCTTTTTTCTTTTTTCCGATATTTCCTCCAATCTGTCTGCTGCCTCTTTTCTTATTTCTCAATTTGTTCCTCTACTTCCGCTCCTAATTCTTTCTCGTTTTCTTCATCCTCTTCTGCATTGTCTTCTCCTTATACTTCTTCTGTTTCTTCTTCTTCTTCTTCTTCTTCTTCTTCTTCTTCTTCTTCTTCTCCTCCTCCATCTCCCTTTTCTGCTCCATATGTTGCTTATTATTATTCATCTTGTTATTGTTGTTGTTGTTGTTGTTATTGTTGTTGTTTACCATTCTACTTCATAGCCCCCTTTCTCATATTTCCATATCCGTTCCTTTTCTGTCTTCTTTCAATTTCGTTTCTTTGCTTGATTTCATTTTAATACTAGTAAGTATGGTATTTTATATTGTGAGAATATTATCCCCTCAGAAAATGCATGTTTTCCTACCCATTTAAATCACTTGGAATAGTCCATGTACACGCAAAATGGCCACCGATAGAACAGAGTAGGCGAAACTCCTTATTTCGATCGTAAATTTCTTCTACTGAGATCATTTCACCGTCATACCCTCAGGAGAAATGCGTCCGAAGTTTACCATTATAGTAGATTCTGGAGTTATATTCTGGTGAAATTCAGGGGAAGCAAGAGAGAGGAGGGCCGGGACATTCATCATTTTGGTAGGTATCCTTTCGTTCATTCATAACACACAGGAGACAGTGCAAATTACGGTGATTTTATATTGTAAACACACACCTCTCAAGATATGACTTTGACTGTGTTTGTGAGTGTGACGAGCTGAGCTGGCATGGCTTGATCTTTGAATTATGTTGACTGTCTTGAGCAAGCGTGAGTGTGATTTGTGAGTTATATTGCCATGGTCAAATCTGGTGCAAAAATTGGCCTGCCCAAAAACCTTCGTGTTTACAAATGGACACACGGAGCTGCCAATAATAATTTTCTATATTGTTTATGCCTGGTTTGATTATTGTTTTAATGTTGTTTTTTTTGCACTTATTATTGATTCATTCACTCGTCTCCTCAGCGCCAGGCCCTTCATCTGCGCCCACATACGCGATGTAGCTCGCGCACTCGGTGAAATCAACCGTGTGTAAAGTGAATGGGATGCAGAGAAGGGACCCAAATATTTTGAACGGCAAACATGAGAGGGGCCTATGGGTGTATGATGGAAGTCTATAAAGGCACGCACCTTATTTCTAAGCAAATATAAAACAGTAGAATTGTAGTGTTCAAGACTTAAACAGAAAAATGTTTCAAGGATACCATAATTAAAGGGCAAATAACGAGTCGCTATGTTCAGAGTAGTCGTCATGGAAACACGGGAGAAGAAAAATCTTATTGTTTTACCTGTGCTAAAACTGTGCTATTTTCATGGATGAGCAAAGACTTGTGAAGCATCGAGTAAATAAAACCGAACAATGACATGTTATTTCTT
>BQKZ01002887.1:26419-38123 GCA_036244855.1 Temnopleurus reevesii | reverse complement strand
TTATCAACTTTTATTGCTATATTTTTTACTTCCTAATGTCACATAAATTCTAAAGATTAATATGAAATAGTATAAAATCATTGGTATTAAAGAAAACTTACGATTTTGTGCCCAATTCTTGACTGCATTAGCAAAAAATTATGTTCGGAAAGGCTTCCTTAGTCCCGTGCATAGACAAGCTACAGAGTTTTTCTAGCGCGTATTTGCCATAGATAAAACGCGCATTTTTAATGCGTGCCTTTTTATTACGCGTGCCTTTATAAGAGCGGACCATATATTTCATCTAAAATGACATTGTTCCTGGTCAGATTTTGCTGGGATATTTCTCACATATAATCTTTAGGATATTTATGATAATATCAGATTTAAATTGAATTTGATATCATTGACTTCATGCTTTTTTCAAGCTGGAAGTTTTGGTGCGCAGACGTGCGACCTCCCATCATACCTCATGACATTGGTGTATTCCTATCACTATCAGACAGACATTCTTTATCATTTCAAATCCAACTTGCCATTATTTATCAACTTTGCATGGCGCGAATGCACTTTCGTGTCCAGCAAGTTTTCATTATCCATATTTCATCAAATTATATCAAGATTATCAAAATGGCAAACCCGGAGAATAGCGACCAGATGCGTGCGATGTATTCAATTTGTGTACAATCCTATGGAAGCGTGTGGTAGTGCGTCGGCGATGATATCTGCACCAGATTCAACACCAACAAACAATTGTATTTGTTGGCTCAAGTTTACACTTTTTAATGCCAAAATCGATTAAATTTTCAACAAATTTTCATGAAATATTGAAGGAGTGGAAAGAAAACAACATTTAAAACCGTTATTCTGTTTATAAAATGTAATAAAAGTTGCTTTAGGATTTGTTTTATGGATGGTTACCTGTGTGTATTTTGGACCTCTGCCGCCGATGTTTGCAATCTTTACATGACGTGTGCACGCAATCTGGTCGCTATTCTCCGGGTCTGCCATCAAAATTGTTTCTTGATAATATCAATGGCATCTTTCTCATCTTCAATAATGTCTATTAATTATCATTAAGTTCAAGTTTGATCGGTTATATCTCTGGCCTCCGCTCGTCATGTTCGCGACCGTGAAGTTGCTACAGGAAACTGAAATTAGCGCCAAAATTCTGATCATTATCATACCCAAATTGAGGCCATCAGGCCTGCCAGCCAGCCAAACATTTCAGAAATTTGGCGCTAACTTCAGTATCCTGCAGGGACTTCGTAACCGTTAACATGACAAGCGAACGCCAGAGATTCAACCAATTAAACTTGAATTTTATCATAATTAATTGACATTATTTAAGTTGAGAAAGATGCCAATATTATCAAGAATCAATTTTGATAATCTTGATGTAATTTGATGATATTTGGATGATGAAAACTTGCTAGCCTAAACTAGTTAAAAAGTCAAAACTGAATCAATTTACCTGTCTAACTTGGCACTAGCAGGGACCCAAATCATAAAATTGCATTTTTAATTCATCCTTCACTAAAGTTGTTACTGTAAAAAAAATTTGGCCAAATCGTGAACTCTCTGTGACCACCATCCTTTCGTGACGTTGTCTGTGTGTATAGTTTGTGTTCAAGTCAATGCGAGAGGCCATCTATCGTCAGCAATTATGAAACAGGCGACAGTGAATGGAGGGTTGACAGATAAGAAGATAATGCCAAGATTTTTTACCGACCGTATTGGCTGCGCTACCCGGCCCTGCAGGTGTCACTGGCACCCAAGCTTCATGTAGTTTGTCTACGGCACGCACTAAAGCTAGATGCGCGGGCATTAATAAGCGCACAGTACGCTTCAACACAATCCCTATGGAGGCTCAAATCACAAGGCAGGGGACTGGCTACTCCTGCCCCATCGCTTGGCGATTGCCCATCACTTTATGTGAGTTTACGGGTGCACTTCATCAGGTTATCCACATCAATTAAAAGCCCAGAATTTTCGCTAAATAATAATTATAAAATAAACTTGAAATATTAGATTTTGTGGCTTGTGAAAGAGCAAAACTACTTAAGGGGCCAGACATTGGTGTAAATACGGTATATGTATGTGAACTTCAGGGTTAGGGGATGTTATTAAAAAAAATGCAATTGATCGCAAATCAACTACAAATCAGATGCAAATTGTAACCCGCAATTTTATTCCCACATATGATATGTGTTTCTAATACGACACACAAGAAACAATATTTTTGATTGGCGTGTTCCGATCACTTGCAAGAAGAAGAAGAAAAAGAAGAAGATCACTTGCAATTGTTGAACAGCACCCCCTGAGTCAGGTCCCCTCTCAACATGATCGTTAAGTGTGAAGGCATACACTTGCGAACTTGTATTAGATTTTTACACATCAAACATTCGGCATGATAATAGAGAGATGGCAGAAATTCGGTCACCAAGAAAGCAAGATTGGGAAGAGAACAAGAATAATAATGCAAAGAAGATTAAATAAGGAGTTCTAGGAAGAAGATGAAGAGAATGAGTGCGCAGGCGCAAAGATGTACATGTAGGATTGTAGGGAGACAGCAGGGCTGTCAATACTAGTTGAGAGTGGGACTTGTAACGCTCCCACACACCATCCATAACGGCGCAATGATTATATAAAATAAATATAGAAGATCTTCACAAAGTTTTTTGCAACGTTAAAACCAAAATTGCCCCTGGGGACAAAGGCAAAGAGGTAGCATGTTAGGAACATTTTGGCGTGGGGACGTTGTGACTGGATTAATTGAAAAGCATGCCATAGAACAAAATTTGAGAGTGAGAAATGACCAAAATGAATGCATCTCACTCTTAATGAGTAAGTTGGGCAGCCCTGAAAAAGGAGAACTAAGTTGTTGTGTAAGAATAAGCATAAGAAGACTATGGAACAAACATGTACAAACAATCAAACTTGAATACTGTTGAAGCTGAAATGTTTGCTGAGCTTTTATTTTGCGAATTTCACAACCATGAATTTGCTTCAATTTTCACATATTAGAATGCTCATATAAAATGTCCATACGATAATCTTTAAAAACATGAAAATAAGTTTGTTAAGAGGGCAGAAATTTAAATAATTAGCCAAAATTTTAGCAAATTTTTCAAATAGAACTGTACAGTAAAGTATTGAAAATATTTCCTCAATATTATCCGAAACGGCTAATCAAATGTGAAAAGTAATCTAGATCTTGTTTATTTATCCATTTTTTTGACAAATCTTTGGTACACACTTTTTAATAGAGGGCAATGACCAGTCTCAAGTAATATGCTTATCAATCTAAAGATAAACTTGAACCCATCACTTGTTCTTTGTCCTCAGAGATAATGTGCTATCTGCACTCCTTCAATTTTATTATACTTCAAAGTCGATGACTGTTAAACACTCTTATGTAAAATATGAAAATACAGTACTAGTAATGGAGAGAGGGGGGGGGGAGAATCCACTGAGGAGTTCAATCTGCCAAAAAAACATAATAAAATCTCAATATTTGTAATTTTATACTGCCAACAGTGGTAGGGTTCACACTTGTAAGTCAAAATCTTAAAGTTTCTGAAATTTTATGATACCTAAGTCCTATTGATTTAAAGCCCAAGTACAGTGAATTGGTAAAAGCGAATATTTTTATCACCAGATTTTGTCTTCAAATCTATATGAAATGAAATATAGTATCATAAACATAATTGCACAAAAGATTGTGCGAAAAATGAACGAGTTTTGGAAAAGCTATTTATAACCTAAAATGTGCACATTTTTTTAGTGTGGTGCTGCACCACACTATTTCAATATTTTCTTTCTTGATAAAGGACAACTTCCCATGCTCAGAATTTGATGAAAATTTCAGAATTGAATTGTTGTGTATATTTCTATAGTATTCTACTGTCAAATCTCGGAAACAACTTTGTATACAGTGTATATGCTCGATAACGAGCAAAATAATGCTATAGAGGGCACTAAAATATGATTTAAACGTTCAAATTCAAATTTTCAAAAGAATAAGTTTGTATGGTCTCAAAATGTGTAAAAGAATTACATGTCATGATAAACATCCCCAAAATTCACATTTCTTCATCTTTACCAAAACTGTACTTGGGCTTTAAACTTCAAGTTATGCTCAGTATAGACTGTCGTAGTGTAAAACCACAACAAATTGTGGGTTTGTAAACCATGACCAAAGCACAAGATTTCCTAAGGTCATGGAAATCTATCCGCTCAGCATGCACATACATGTACATGTAAATGTGAACTAAAAAGACAACAAACAGGATTATTCAGCTCTTATCACCGGGTCACTGGGATGAGATGTGCCCTTTTTTCTATTTATAGTTTCTCTTTTAACTAACTACATGTCAATGCGAACTGCATCTAAGTTTCGCTTTGAGTAATAAGGGGATTCATTTTTATGATCGTAGTTAGTGAAACTTGAGGTTTCAGAGTAAATGTAGACATTGTTAGTATTAAGATGGAACGAACAGAGTTATTATTATTTTATTATTATTTATTCGGCAAATTCAAAACAAAACAATTACAGTATAAGTAAAGGATACAAAGATAAAAGCAGTTGGATTGAGAGGGCTGCCAGGGCATGGAAAAGGAGAACTTAATCTCCATAACCCGCAAGTTTTCCATCCCAACCCTCTCAAACCAAATGCTGGTGAAGACACGTAAATACAGACATTAATATAGAATACATTTAGGAATACAATGTGAGCAGTATGATGTATCAAAATGACTATTTTTATTGTTCTCATGTGGAATTGCTAAGTATTGGAAATTTTATTGGAAGTTCTTTATCCTCTTTTATCCTGGGGATTTATACATGTAGACACAATGTATGACTAATCAAGCATGGAGCAAAAAGTTTAAGAAGGTCATGTTATTTGGAAAGATTTAAATGTGTAGTATGTAATTGTTTTTAAATCATTAGTACAATGTCTACTTAAGGGCCAATGTGGCCGGAGTGGATTTCAAGCATTTGAATGATTGTGAGCCCAAACTTTGTCCACTTCCACGTATTCTAGATCATTGCAAAATTATTTTGTTGTGATACAGTATGAATAGCAGCTCAAAAAAAATGATGATTTATTGTAGATTCTTACTTTCAATTTTGCAATGAGACATTAAAAGTGATATTGAGGCCCTTTATATATAGTCTGAAAGCTTACCACAAGCCCAGATCTGGTCTTGTCTTTTTCAAATTGCAGTAAATCAATTTGGTTTTTTTTTCTTAAATTCTGCAAATTTTAAAGTAAAAATGTGCCGGAATTCTTCTGAATTTCGCAAAAGAAGATTTGTATTTGATTCACTTTTAATACAAAAATTGTGTAAGTCCAAGGTCTCTGATTTAAAAGATGTATGAAAGCTGAACTAACAAGCAGTTTGCACTCACTTGTGGGTAATATAATCACCAAGTTTTGCCTCGCTGCTATTAAAAAGGTTGTCACTAAATTTCACTTTTCTTGAAGTTGTAAACCAATTTGCCCGGGTAGACCAGAGTTAAATGTTAAAGAATTCCAATTTTTTGGTTTATTTGAGGGACTTTTCTGTCTGAATTTGTGAAAAATTGGTCATCATGTATATAAAGTTGTTTATGAATGGTCCTATAAAGAGCTGATTTTACTTATAAAATGTTCAAGCTCAAAAACTTTTGCTTCCAAGGTGAAATTTAAGCTTAATATGTTTCCCCAATTTAAGATCATTGGCTCCGAGCATGCATGACGAGTGATTACATGTACCTCAGAAATAAATTACATTCCCAGAAACGTTGCTCACTGGATCATGGTGAATCCTGGACGTACCCTTAAAGAAAATTGAAATTCAATGGCCACTCAACCAATTTCCTGTGCACTGCACGAAAATTTATATGTCAGAGTATCCGTTTTCAAAATGTCCACCACAATCACTTTGATTTTGTCCAATTTCCTTTAAAGGTCTGCGAAACTCTCTCTCACAATGTCTGCAAGCAATGATACAACGGTTCGGCCAAATCCAGATGAAACGTCACAACAATCCTCACCTGATCCCCAAATTGGCAACTCTGACACTGCTCACCAAGAGGGACAACAGCCACAAGCTACCCAGGAGGAACCTCCACCTGCGACCCAGCAGGCCCCCGCACCTCCGGGGGACACCGAGCAGGCACTGCCCAACATCCCGGCCGCACAGAACGCAAACAATGCACGGGCTAACAACAATAACAACAACAATCCCCTTCTCAACGTGCGGGATCGTCTCTTTCACGCTCTTTTCTTCAAGATCGCCATTACCTACGCTCGAGCGTTCCCTCCGCCCATCAGAAGATTCTTTGAGTTTGCTATCCTATTAAAGGTATGATAATGAAGCAACAAATCTGCAATCCTTAATTTGCGAGTCACAATTATAGCTATGTAGAACCAGGGAAATAGACAAATAAAGAACAATAATGAGCCACAAAGTGTCATACATGACTACTGTATACTTCCATTTTCCATCATCCAAATTCTTTATGCCAAATTTTTAACATGTACAGTGTACATTCAAAACAACAACTTTGAATTTAGATGATGAAGTTGAAATTAAAATGGAGAGCATATTTTTGATGGATTTTGTTCTATGGAATCAGATCTTTTGAATAGTCATGTGACATATTGAAAGGGAAAGGGGCCTACTTATATAGAGCAAAGATTTGTATGGCAAATTTGATTTGATTTGATTTGATTTATTTTATTTCCTTTTCAATATCATTTTCACAATTTCAACAACAAATTATAATCATTGCAAGAAAAACAAAAATATTTACAAAGACAGGTCATGATATATAATGTTTGAAAAGCAGGTGATAGAGAGATAATGGCAACAATCTCTTTTGTTTTATGGATCAAATTGTTGAAGCATTACTCTATAGAAGGGTAAACTAGACAGAGAGCAAGACAGAATGAAATTTTGTTCTTTTCAGCTCTGTTGTCATAATGTTATAATATAATCATGTAGCATGTCGATAATGAGTTAATTCGACAGCTGTGGATATAAATGATGCTCTCTTTTAATTCATCCATGTCTTTACTGCTCCTTTTCTCCTTGCATTGTCTATTAAAATGAATACAGACAGAAATGCTTGACCTGCAGTTGACAAAAGTTGAAATAAAAAGCTGCAATTTCTTGGCCCCCACCTTCTTCAAACAATATCTGCTGCCAGACTATTACAACAACATGCAGCACCAACCTTATTGTGTTGACAATTTTAAAAGTACATGTAGATGTATATATATATGTGCTCAGCGCAATTTCTAGTATAGGGCCCCGGAAGCAACACGATTCAACGACTCTTTGTTCTGAGGCAGTCAACTGTGAATTAACAAAGAGTTGTGTTATATCGTGTTGCTTACGGGGTTCTATGTGACCGGGTCATAAAATGTAAATAATATGAATATAAATGATTCTCTCTGTTTTTTTAATCCAGGCCTTGACTGCTCTGTTTGTCCTTGCATATATTCACCGGACATTTTCCCGTTCCCCAATAAACTGCTTTCAGCTCTGTTGTTGTAATGTAGTAATATAATCATTTTGAATGTAAATAATATAGATATTAATGATGCTTTCTTTTCTTTCATCCAGGCCTTGACTGCTCTATTTGTCCTTGCTTACATTCACCGTACATTCTCCCGTTCCCCAATAAACTGCCTTGCCGACTACCGTGATAAGTGGCCACGAGACGGAATCCTGAGAGTAGAGATTGAGAGAAATCGCAGCAACGAAAATCCCATTTATGAAGTCTCGTACGGTAGAAGGAAATCAGGTATGTGATTTCACAGTCATCTTTTCTTTTATTGATTTAGATGTAGAATTTTTATGCCTCCGCCACCGTAAGGTGGGGCCGGAGGCATTATGTTTTCGGGTTGTCCGTCCGTCCGTCCGGACCTTGTTACCACGATAAGTTCAGAACTGCTCAACGGATTTTGACCAAACTGGGCTCAAGTATGTATAAGCATGTGATGATGAGCTGAGTAGATTGTAGGTTCAGTAGGTCAAAGGTCAAAGGTCACAGGGCCAAAAAACTTGTTAAAAATCACCAAAAATAGCTTGTTACCGCAATAAGTTCAGAACTGCAGTACAGATTTTCACCAAACTTGGCTCAAGTATGTATATAAGCATGTGATGATGAGCTGAGTAGATTGTGGGTTCAGTAGGTCAAAGGTCAAAGGTCACAGGGCAAAATAACTTGTAAACAATCACCCAAAATAGCTTGTTACCGCAATAAGTTCAGAACTGCTCTACAGATTTTGAGCAAACTTGGCTCAAGTAAGCATGTGAAGATGAGCTGATTAGATTTTGGGTTCAATGGATCAAAGGTCAAAGGTCACAAGGCAAAATCCACCGATATTGCTCATTATTGTAATAACTTATAACAGAATAATTGAACCAATTTCTTTCAAACTTACAGTGTGTAGCTCAATTATGTATAAGCATGTGAGGAAGAACTGATGAGATTTTGGGTTCACAGGTTAAAAGGTCGCAGTGCCCAAAACTTGTAAAATGTTTTTGATTTCTGATGGCATGGAACAAGCTGTACATATCCTTCTGATTGCGTGATGGCGGAGGCATAAATTTCGACCGATTCATCTAGTTTTAGCCTGGATTATGATAATGGCGGTACATGTACATTGGTATGTTGGCAAGTTTAGGTTTAGGCTTCCAGCCAGGGCGGTGTTTCATCAAGATAAGAGAGACTCTAAGAATGACTTTGTTAGACTGGTATCAGTTCTTGAACTGAATGCGCGTAAAAGGGTGAACCATTATACGCGCAAGAAGGAATACCAGTTGATCTTAAAGCCTTTCTTATCTTGATGAAACACCACCCGGGACACTCGGGAATGGATAGGTATCCAAATACTTCTTGATTTGCACTGTGTGCTGAAGAGACAAAGGATTTTAGACAAAGTACATGTAAAGAACTTCATTTAAGCGTTCACGATAGCTGGAGTAATTACACAAAGAAAATTTCCATCGCTCTTACTCTGCACATAAATGCCAATCAGGCTTCATACAGTTATTGGGACGTTACTTTCTTTTGTGCCCATGAAGCCATTGTGAATGTTTGAATGGAGTTGTTTACTTTGTCCAAAATCCTTTGTCCCTTCTGCTCATAGTGTTGGTGACCATGTATCATGGCTAATACAGGGGAATCAATGTGATATATTATTATTTTGTATTCTTGTGTATTCACTTCATTTCCTTGTCATTTTGCTTATGATTAAGATTCTGCTGGGATCGAAATCTCACTGAGCTCTTTTTTACTTCATTTTTCTCCCTAGCTCTCCATTATCAGATAAGCAGTTTCACCATATTTTTTTAATTCATTTTGTATTCTTGTGAGTTTTTTAAGAGATGGAGCTTTTCTGACACTTGTATTATAATGGCTTTGAACAGAAATCTAAATTCAATTTCAGGCTTATTTCTCAAATTTATTGCAGTTTTCTGATATCCTTTTACAATCAAAACTGTCTTTGCAGTCACCTGTCAATATCAGCCATTTACCCATGAGCTAAAGAGACAGAGGAGGATGTGGATACCGTCCAGATGTCATTCTTTAACAGTCTCTCTTGGCAAACTCTTTTCAGACAGCCTAGCAAAAATTTATTGATATTGTACCCCAATATAGTCGGTGTGTTTGACTTTCCTAGAAAAATCATGGCTTAGCGGTTAAGACTTGCATCTTCTAATCAGAAGATCTTGGGTTTGAATATCAGTAATTGTGTTTCTGTTTGGGGTAAGAAGTTCATTAAGATTGTGCAACCTCCACCAAACATCTTGAACTGTGTGTGTCTATTAGGCTGTGTAAATCCCATAATTCCATGACTTTGTGAGAATATTAGAAAAAAATTTGAGTCAGTCATGAATGTAAGATGCTTCATTGTTCTTATCATTTTCACAGGTGGAATGACATTGATAGATGATGACGAAACGCAGTATGCCAACATGACAATGATGCCACCGTACTGGGAGTATCCGGACATCCTCAAATCTGACGAGGAACTAAAGAGACGAGAGGGGGAGGATGTAGAAACTGTCCAGACGTCATTCTTTAACGGTCTATCATGGCAAACTACGAATATAACCCTTGAGCTTCCTACTATACAGAAACTAGAGAAGAACATGCAGCCGTTCCGGGAGACTGTGTCAGAGTTTGAAATGTTTACAAGAGCAGGTGAGTTGAATGTTATAGTGTGGAAGTTATTTGATTGGATGAAATGGAATTGAACTGAATTGAATTGCAATGAATCAGACTTCAAATGTCTTGCATTGACTGATTGAGGAACAGGGAAATAATACCCAAGAGCATGTGCCAGCTATTCTTCATTTCATTTTTATATTTGAGAACAACTTAGTAAATCACAACCCTGGTTTCTATAGTGATTCATATTTGTTGTCAAAGAACATACATAAGTGGTATATTTTGTTTAATCTCTGTGCAACATTTCAAGCTGTATATGGACAATAGTATAAAAATATACAATGACTCTCGAGGTTCTGGTTAAAACTATTCGCACAAATGAGCATATCAGATAGTACCATACTCCCGAGGGCCAACGGCCCGAGGGAGGCTGATACTATCTGATGCTCATGAGTGCGAATAGTTTTAGCCAGTACCGAGAATCAAGTCATTGTATATTACTATATCCCTTCTTACAACAGCAACATTAACAATAAAATAGTCTATTGCAGCAGATTAAATAATCTTACCTTGTCTTAATGATAATCTGATGAATTGTTTTTCTAGTCTCTGGCTCGTTGAGCATATCATGAGAACGAAGCCCGCCAGAAGTGTCCCGTGCCGTGTAGCTGGGAAGCAGTCTCTCTCGCGCACGGGCACGTCTATTCTAGCCGACTAGCATGCGCGCAATGATAGTAACTTTTTTCCCTAGGGAAAAAAATTACTATTTGTCTGTTTTAGCCGACTACGCATGCGCGCAAAAAATAGTAACTTTTTTCCCTAGGGAAAAAATTACTATTCGTACTATTCAATGACAAACGGCTTTCTTAGCAAATCTATTCATTTTTCTTGCCTGTACACTGTCAATTTAACGATCTTAGAGTAAGGGATATAATAATGTATATTGATAAATGGTTGGCCAGGAAATGTTATACTGTACCATCAATCAGATTTATCTTCTGTATATGTTCAGCACTTACAAACTATAAGTGCAGGAAAAATAAATCATAAATATTATATTATAAAAATTGTTTCAAACTTCTTTTTTTTACTTTATTAAGTGGATTATTTCCCCATGAATTTATAAACACCTTTATTTCACATTTTTCAATGCAGTATGGCCTGTTGATGAGTATATCATGGAATATTCCTTGGAGTATGGTTTTCTGAGACTATCATCGGGCACAAGGGAGAGACTAGGAATTCCTGTCATGGTCATTCAGTTAGGTAAGAATAAAGGTGACATGTTTTATTTTTGCAGTTTTGTCCCAACAGCCCTTAAAGGTGAACCAACCGCTGCATTAATCACATTCTCAGTGCATGAAGAAAAATCAGATGAACGATCTGTTAAAATTTGAGCAAAATCGGACAATCCGTTCAAAAGTTATGAATTCTAAATTCACAGAGGTATGATGATTACAGCTGATGGGGATCCGTGTGAACGGCAACATCAACGGAATCTGTGACGGCATGCCGGACAACTCTTCATTCACTGTGTACATATGGACA
>BQKZ01002887.1:1570-13718 GCA_036244855.1 Temnopleurus reevesii | reverse complement strand
ACTCTCCATTCGCTTTGTACACAAAATTTCACATTTTCCTCTTTTTCCAGAAAAGTAGACAAAATGTTGTTTCTTCGGTTAAATATATTATAGCCACATCAATTCTGCAAGCATTCCAGAAAGAACGGTGTTGATTCCTCATTTGAAATGTGATTTTGATCCATTTTCAATAAATCTATATACAAAGTGAATGAGGAGTTCTCCATGTATGACATGTATGACACTGTTGAGTCTTGTTACTGTATATGTTCATGTACTTTTTATCATGCAGGACCCCTCGTGATACCAACATCTTGTTGAGAGGGCATCCTGCTAAAATATTGATCAATAAATAAATAAATAAATCACAGATTATGCTAATTAGCTATACGCATGCCAATTCAAGGATGCTCAGCACAGGTGGAAATAATAACTTTGAAAATTCATAACTTTTGAACGGATTATTCGATTTTGCTCAAATTTTCACAGTTTGTTCATCTGATTTTTCTTCATTTACTGACCATACATTATTGTCTGGGTGTAATTCCCCTTTAAACATTTTCTTTTCTTATTTATCTTTCACAGTGGACCTGCTTCAGATGCTAGAGATGAACACAACGATTGCCTTCCCAGCTGCTCCTCTTCTTACTGTTATTCTAGCTTTAGTCGGTAAGTTGAGAAGTCTCATTCACATTTTTACTCCCAATCATGTCCTTAATGTATCATGTGTTAGTAATTGGAAGAATACAGTCAGACCTCGTTATAAAGAGCACGGATATAACGAGCCCTCATTATAACAAGGTAATTTCCCTGGTCCCATCGCTTTGTATTTTATTGTATTTCGGCCCTGATATAACAAGGTTTCAATATTAAGAGGTAATTTCTCTGGTCCCAACGATCTTTTGTTGTGACATGTTTTTTTGACACACAGGCACATTTCAGCAGCCCGAAACAATCCATTTCTCATTTGTAATTTCCTTATTAGGGCAAATGTGAAATATTAAAAAAAAAAATTATAAATGCTTTGGCATAGACCAATCTCGTTCATTAATATTAAAAATAAAACATTCCATACTGCATGATCATGGGAATGCCCATCCAAAGGATTCATCATACAGTTTGATGTAACGGAGGGAAATGGGATATACTGAAACGTATGCCTGTGAATTACAATAGCTCAGTACCACATTAAATAGAAAAACAAGTTATGATTTTTTTTCAACCTGTAGTAGCTCCTGTGCCTTGCATTTATATTGTATGTTGTTAATATTTGTACTCACACATAATCACAAATCCATATCTTTCTGTTGTATAACTGTATCCCTCTGCACCTCGGAATAGTTTAACTAGATATATGGTGCATTACAAATGCTGTGTTTATTATCATTATTATTATTATTATTATGTTTCGAAGGATTGTTATGCATATAGCAACGTTATATTGCAGAGAACCCCTTAAATTTACCTGTTTTTATTTTTATTACCCAAAAATTCAATGGATTTTATTGTTTTCAGCTTTGTCAGAATGCACTTTCCATGTAGTATAATTCCTATAGTTTGAAATATGCGAGAGCTGTGATTTCCAATGATATAGATTATGTCCATTAATTGAGGAGCAGGAAATAATATTAAATGAATTACTTCCTCTTTGTATAGGCATGGAGGCCATAATGTCTGAGTTCTTCAACGACACAACGACAGCGTTCTATATCATTCTGATTGTATGGGTCGCCGACCAGTATGATGCTATCTGCTGCCACACACAAATCACCAAGCGACACTGGCTAAGGTATGACTTATTTGAGAGATTTTCCTCCTATTTTAAGAGCTTTGTTCAGGTATTTAATAATGATGATAATAATTATACATATGATTTAAACACGCCTGCTCTCTAGTTGGCTATTCAGAGGCGCAGAGGGATAAAGAAGAAAAGAAGCTAATTAACTTACAGTAGGATGTGAAAAGGTATGTCTTAAGACCACGTTTGAATGATTTCAAGGAACCAGCGTTACGTATGTTATAGGGAGTGTGTTCCACAGTGGTTGCATTTGAGTGCATATTTGTGACTCTCTTTAAACACACCCGTAATTGATGAGCTTTATTACGGGTATGTTTAAAGAGATTCTTGAATAGGCACCATTGTGATCTGCTCAACCTAGTATTTGCTCAAATCTGGATTGCACTTTGGTATATCTTTAAAACACATGGCCAAACCAAAAATAATTTATTTCAGTCATTCCCACCCTGTCTTTTGAATGACATCACAAGTATGTGACTTGTCACGTCAGAATCAGACAGAAGTCACTGACCTGAAAAAGCAAGACATTTTTTAATATTCTGAATCTCCAATAGTTTGAGATTGGTTGGTCAAAATTTGCGCAAACAAAGTAATCCAAAAGGGCATGAAAAACGTTTTTCCTGTGATTGTTTTTTTTTTCAGGCAGTTGGCAAAAATGTCCATGCATAACTAGCCCTGCACGAAGTTCTAACTCCTGGCAACATGCATGGTCTGTATTAGATCACTTACAACCATTCCTATAGAACTAGGAAAACCCGCTTTTGTTCTACTGTAGTTGAGCAATGAAACTAGCTTCTGAAATGCATCAGTAGGTTGAAATAGGAGACACACTTTAAAGTCAATACTTTTTAGTAATCCACATTCTCTTGCAAGTGTGTACACTCACACACAAAAATTAGATTTCTAGCTCAATACATGGTATATGAACACATTATAACCACCAATATTATATTGTATACTCTATTTGTAATTGTCTTATCAATGACTTTTTATTGTTATCTTTGCAGGTTTTTCTACCTTTACCACTTTGCATTCTATGCATACCACTATCGCTTCAATGGTCAGTACAGCGGATTAGCTCTCATTACATCATGGTTGTTTATTCAGGTAAGTTAAGCTTCTATTGATGTAATTATATAAAGAAAGCAAAAAAATTAAATTCCCTGTTTTCAAATTAACGAATGAATAAATTAAATGGAATTGAATTGAAAGAATTGTATCTAAGTGGGTATCCAACAATGCGATTAAGCATTTTGTATTCACAATTATGAGCTAGCTTTAGTATAAACATCATGTTATTCAACAGGTTTCATATGAGTGAGCACACATCAAGGGGAAAATGAAGCTTAAAATTTCACAAGCATTTATGCAGTTCCATTGTACAAATGATTCGGTTAATATTTGTTCTGTGATACATTTGAATAATGTTGATGCTTTCATACCCATTTTTAGACCCTCACTTGTCAATCCAGGCAGGTTTGAAGTTGGGTAAACTTTTGCAATCTGTGGTAAGATCTAGGTTGGCTACTATATACCTCTAAAGCATAACACTCATCATTATTCTCTCAACTACTCTGTATGTGCTTCCTTTCTTTGCAGCATTCCATGATATACTTCTTTCATCACTACGAGCTGCCAGCCATCTTGCAGCAAGCTAGGTTACAGGTGCTGCTGCAACGTAATCAGCACGGTGGCATGCATCCACGCATCAACATCAATATCAATATCGGAGAGAATGCTCAGCAACAACAACAACAACAGCAACCAGATAATACTGATCAAGGGAATGGGAACAACCAAGGTGAAGGGGGAAATGCATCAACAAATGGCACGCAAGAACAGCAGGAACACCCGCAACAAGCTGCACAACCTTTACCTGCTGTCAATGTGGCTGCAGTGCAACGTCCGGTGTGGCGGCAACGTCGCACGCTCTTCAGCCTCTACCTTGGCGCATTGCTGAATCGGCGGCAGGCAACTGCCAACGCCGCAGCCAGCCAGCAAGCCAATGTGGCTACAACTCCAGCAGAAACATCCACCACATCCGTAGCAACTCATGCAACAACAAATACAGACGATAGTCTAAATAATGAATCGCCTGAGAGCAGGAATACTGCAAACTCTATTGACTCCTTTGAAATCAGTGCAACGCAAGGAGATACCCAAATTGGCAACTCTGCGTTGTTGCCAGACTCTGTAGGAGGTACAGAGACTAGTAACCCTGTTTCATCATCAAACACAATCCAGTCGGACGCATATCGACAGGACATTTTAAAAGAAAACAGTACATTACAAAATAGTGGCAATCTATTACCTACAACTCAACTTTTGCCCAGTAGTACGCTTCAAGATACAACTTTATTGCAGAGTATATCACAGGCATCGAGCACTACGGACATTAAAACCAGTGTGGATCAGCCTCGGTAGTATTTGCTGATGTATAGATAGCCAATCCCAATAAATTAGGAAGACTTGTGACTAGTTATAGCCCCTAAAATTTCCCATCTTTTCTCACAGTTGTATTGTAGGAGATTATGAATTGTTATTGATACTCCAGTACAACATCTGAATTAAGCGCTAGAGACTATACATTTTTCTTGCAATATAATCTGGTCAACCGAAAAATTTGTGATTACATTCTCAAGATGGTTCAAGAAGGGGGTTGATCATGGTCTCTCTTGCAAAATTTGACCACGATCAAACCCCTTTGTAAAATCAATGTCATATTTGGCCAGTGTGTTCGCAATAATCTTTGCAAAGTTAATGAATCCTCTTTGCAAAAGTCATCACAAGTTTCCCAATTGAACGCAGTCAGATATCGAAACATTGTATTGAAAGTGTCAAGCTTAGACAAAGAATTTTGGCACACATGCTTATACCTGCTCAACAATAGTCCCTCACTGAATACATGGCTCGAATTTGACATATCTGTATCATTTCAAACTTTGATTAAGGAATGGAGAGAATATACCTTTTGACGAACAAAATTGTACAATATCTTCATTGTCCAATTCCAATATTATACTGTCGCCAGAAACCTGAATTGCTTCAAAGCTTAAAGTTCTCTTCCATTTTATTGGGATAGGCTGTAGATTAGGTAGTAAATGTTAAACTGCAGAAAGCTTTCCTACAACCAATACTGCTCACTGACCAATTCCACGAAAGTGCCATGGTTTGGTAACAAGTATATTGCACAAATTTCTTAACAACTATTGATTTAAGTTCAATATATGCGAAACGAACTGTATCTGTTAACACACTTATTAAATTTAAATGAATTTCAATTGATACACTGTAGTTGTCATGAAATTGGTGTTAACAGACATGACGCTTTTGTGAAATTGCCAACTGTAAAGGCCCCAGCACACAAAACACGGCATGGCATAACGGCATGATATATACGCGCTATCTGGGTTGTTATTGTCCAGCGCGCTCTCTTATGCACAAATGATGTTTAATAATTGGCCAATCTTAGGGGAGACATTGTGTTAATACCTTGCCATGATGCCATGCCGTGTTTGGTGTGCCCGGGCCGGGCCTTAAAGCTAGTTTTTCACATTTTGAAGCCAACTCATATTGAAAAAAAAGCTTGAAAATTATAATAACCTGGCTGAATGACTTATAAACCTGTTTCTTTTATAGGGTTATTAGATCTTCTGGATAAGGGTGGTGATTTTAATGTGTTACTGTGCTTTATCAGATTGTTCAAAGTAATATGTTTTACAGTATTAACATAATATTATTACTTACTGACTGCCAACTTTTTGATGTTGTCTGAGAACAAATAGACCCCTGGAGTGAAAATAATTGTCTTGCTCCAGATAAAATCTAACTATGTGAAAAATATCTCTAAAAGAGTCTGTATTCATTGTTATAGAAGCTTTCTGCAGTTACTTTATTGGTATAAATGTATTATGTGGGCATGTAAATATATATATTTAACCATTGAAATTTATTACTATGCTTAAGATGTACCTTTAAATTGAAATAATTTGTTCCTTTCATTGAAAGATTTATTTCTATAGTATATTGGAAGGAGAGGTTCAATTTGGTACTGTATATTGGTTTGGCACCAATATTCATTCGATTGGGAGAGGATCTTTCTCCATATTCATGATGCTTTATATCTTTGAAAGTATCATTATACCAGTAATGTATAACAGAAATTCCAACCATTGTGGATTCTTCACTCTATTTGATAACACTACAGTAATTTATCATTCTCAAATTTATATAATGCTTCATGCAAATTTTTTTTTGGGCACTCACTGCTATGTTAGTAGAACAAATTTTGCTTCTTTTGCATTTGACATGGCATTTCTCAAATAGAAATGAATAGATATTTGGGATAAATTCAAACCATAAAGATAGGTCATCAGAATTCGTATGGGGATTACATTTCACGGGCAACATATCTATGGTAATAGCATCTCTATATTATTTACTGAATTGTCTTTACTTAGTTATTAGCGTTTGTTGACTTCAGTAAATGAATAATCAAGACTCTTCATGTTTCTTCCGATAGATGTGGTAGTTAATACAAGATTATCAGTAATACCTTTGATAGAATCTTTTCTTCTTCTTTTTTTTTGATCAAAATTATGAGCTGTTCTTTTCAAGTTCACAGATCATTTTATAACCTGGAAATTCTAGATTTTTCTTTTATTTCCGGAAAGTATATGATATGTTGCTTTTATTCCGTAGTAATTTCTCAAAATACTATACATGAACAGTCTGTTACACGAACTAGTCTATTCCATAATGCTTGAAAACGTTTGAAGGCAGACAGGCTCTTACGCTGGTCCATGGGATTAATACTTGCCACATTTATTATCAAAGTTGAGCTTAACCCCTTAACCCAATCATATATATGAAGTTGTTCATGAACTCATATTTAATGATTACACCTCATTTGCATGTGCCATGAGAAAGATGACTTTTACATGCTTTTGAATGTTGACAGTAAAGGTTTTGAATATGGATATTCACAATCAGTGCTTCAAGGTAAAGATATATTATATTAGCAATATCCCATCAAAATTTGTCTTATTATTTGGATGTATTAAACAGGATATTCATGAATAAAAGTACAGATTTTGAAACATTGAAATGTACTCCATTCTTTCATAATTTCAAAGAAATAAAAACATAATTATTATTGGATCTGTTAAACGAAAGAATTTATGAATTTTACCCTTTAGTTCTGGTGCTAGGAAATGGTCCACACTCTCATTTTCTATGTTTCGGTTTTATTTTATGTGAAGGTGAATTAAAATATATTTCTAATTCAATATGAATAAAATGCTATGCTTTTGATGTGCCTTTATTGTATGCATTTTATTTTTTAGCCGAGAATAACCCCCTTCCCAAATTGGTCTTTGCAATTTTTGCAACCTTTTTGTTGCCCCCCAGTCACATTATATGCGCTAAATCACCCTGATTCATCATGATTCTTAGTCCATTTGAGTCATCTGTGATCATTGATATGCTCATCTCTATGTTCAGGGGGCATTTAATCAGATCACAGAGGACTCGACTGGACACAAAGTCCTGTTGAATCATTGTGTGATCCAAGGCTTGTCATTGTACTTGGATACTCTATAACCTGAAATTCTTCCTGGGGCTTTATTTCCGCAAAGTGTATGACAATGATTTTCACCCATTAAAGTGCCATTGACTTGTGTGCAATGATCATGTAAAACGTGAAAATAACATTTGGAGGTATGAAAATAGCTCTCAAATTCAGTGAATTTGCTAAAATCAACAGAATGTGACTTGGGCCTTACATTAAATGTCACATACATTTTAAATGGTCGCAACAATTACACAAAAATTTTTGGAATGAAGTAAGAAAGCACAGTAAATATTTTGTTCTATCACTTCATAGGATATGTGCCCAATGAATTGCCTCTAAACTGAAGGGGGAGGGGGGTATAAAATATTATTCCACCTTCTAATCTAATTCATGAGACTTGAATTATGAACATTTTATTGTTTTCTGTCTTTGTGAAGGTTTGCGTCACAGTGTCTATGTGGTACATAAAGGAATACACAACGAAAACATTGGTTCACCTGGAAAAAAGTTTATTTGTTTATTTTGATTTCATTTCTCAATTATTATTTTTTTGTAATGCACAGAGCCCCACCCCGCTCTGTACTGTGATGGACTACCAACGGTCTAATACCAATTATTTCATCTCCTTTCAATTTTATATTTGACTTTTATATGAGCAACATTTTGTTGATATTTTACTTTTGTCTGAACTATTGGCGGTTATGTCACTGTGTGACATAAATGAAAGGATCATTAATGGAATAGAGCTCATCGAACGAAGCTGTTTCACAAGATACAGAACATTTGTTTTTCATACATAGAGCCCCTCCCCACTCTGTACCGTGATGGACTACCATTGGACTAATAACAATTATTAACAATTACAATCTCAGTATTACATTACCTAGGTTTTCAGACCTTCCACTTTTCAAGATGTTCCTGCTAAAGGGATTGATAAGAAAACTTTATCTATTATCAAGCATGAGAAAGGTTATTACACCAAAAATCATTTTATAACATTGTCTTTTTGATACACAGAGCCCCACCCTGCTCTGTCCCGTGATGGACTACCATTGGTCTAATGCCAATTATTCCATCTCCGTATTACATTACCTCTACTTTCAGACCTTCCACTTTTCGTGAAGTTCCACTGTTCCTGCTGAAGGGTGTGATAAAAGAATGGTATCAATGATTGTTAAGCATGAGAAAGGTTATTGAACTGAAAACTGTTGAGAACAAAATACAAAACTTTTTTTTTTGTAATGCACAGAGCCCCTCCCTGGTCTTACCATGATGGACTACCTTTGGTCTAATACCAATTATTCCATCTCCGTATTACATTACCTTGGCTTTCAGACCATCCACTTTTCAAGATATTCTGCGGTCCCTGATAAAAGAACTTTATAAATTGTTATTAAGCACGAGAAAGGGTATTATAGCAAAAACTGTTGAGAACAAAATTCCAAAAATTGATTTTGTAATGTACAGAGCCCCTCCCTGCTCTTTACCATGATGGACTACCTTTGGTCTAATACCAATTATTCCATCTCCGTATTACATTACCTTGGCTTTCAGACCATCTACTTTTCAAGATGTTCTGCAGTCCCTGCTAGAGGGTGTGATAAAAGAATGTTATCAATTTTGTAAACCCTGATAAAGGGTATTACACTGAAAACTGTTGAGAACAAGGTACAAAAATTGGTTTTGTAATGCACAGAGCCCCTCCCCACTCTGTACGGTGATGGACTACCTTTGGTCTAATACCAATTATTCCATCTCCATATCTCATTGCCTTGGCTTTCAGACCTTTCACTTTTCAAAATGTTCCTAGGTCCCAGCTAAAGGGTTTGATAAAAGAATGTTATCTATTTTGTTAAACCTGATATAGGGTATATCACCAAAATACAAAACTGTTTTTTGTTAAATGCACAGAGCCCCTCCCCGCTCTGTACCGTGATGGACTACCTTTGGTCTAATACCAATTATTCCATCTCCGTCTAATTTAATCCACGTGACTTGAATTAATGTGAGCAGATTGTTTTTCTTATATTGATAGTGAAAGTTTTTGTTGCAGTGTACCAGTAACGAAAATTTCTTTCAATTTCAAATGACAAATCCCCAAACTATAAGGCTTCGCTACATTGACATTCAGGAATACATATCTATTAGAATATCAGTTGAGGTGTTAAAATGCATTGCTTGTGTCTATATGAATTCATTCTTATCCGATTCTATTTGTTATCAACATTTCTCTGCTCATTTGATATTTAGTCACATTTCTTCCAGTCAACTGGGAAATTTTGATTATTTACAATCCCGTTAGGAAAATAGAAATGACAGAAATATTTACAATACTCACCCGACACTGTGTTGCGAAAATATATTAAACCAACATTATTTTTCTCAGCAACAAATGATTACCAATTTTTGATTTGTTCAAAGTTATTTTGCTTATTACAAAGTAAATTAATTTTGTTACCCATTATATTCACGTTCATGTTGTCTATATGCAAAGGTATTTTGCATTCAGGATTAATTCTGCATTTGTTGCTAATATTTGGGAAGCGCAAATGAAATGCATTTTAGCTTGTGAAATATGATTTGTATTCCAGATTTCATACTGGAAGCAGATGTTTATTATTTCTTATTCTATTGCCTACATTGAATAGATTACTCAAGCCCTAAGAATCAACAAATTTGATTTATATTTTACTTCAAAAAGACATATCACCAGTTTGTATTTTTCACTTGTGATTAATTCATCAATTAGGAAATAAGGAAAACTATCTAGATTTAATATGATAGATTAGAATAGATTGTTTTATCCTTTGATTTGTTTTGGTTTTTTCTTTGCTTTCAATGCAAAGCGTGGTTTAATATCTTTTCGAATACAGTATCTACTCATATTACCCTCTCCAACTCGTCAACGACTTCCTCGATGGTTGGCCGACAGAGACGTGAGTTCTGTCGGCAGATGTTACCGGTGGCCATCAGGTCTGGGTTAGATGTGAGTCCTCCCATCAAGGTCAGAAGTCGTCCAAGCTGGAATACATCGCTCTCAACCGAGATGTTTACGTCATCGAGTGCACACTCTGGGGCGATATGAGTGTAGATCTCCTATAGGAATGAAAATCAAGGGGAAAATGATTGATGTCGAAGATGATAAGAAATTTAGGATACTTGATATTTAAACACCATTTTCAAATAGATTGCAGATGAAATAAACATTACTGTGAGAACTCACCTTTGCCGATGTTAGGAACGGTTTAGCTAGAAATCTTCATTTTCAATCTTTCGTCATAGAAGTAATTTCATAATATTCTATCTTGCTAATCAGATAATATGATAAAACTTTAAAGACAAAATTATTATTGATTTCACTTCATGTTTGATTACTTTTTTTCCTATATCAATAAAGTCATTAATAGATTACATGTAGATCATCAAATTAGGATCAATGATCACATACCCGTCGACGGTATTTCTCCTTATCTTCGCTGGAGAAGGAGAAGGAGAATGGTTCCGTTCGAGGACACGCGAGCCCGAAGTCGACAATCAGTGCATGCCAACGACCAGATGGAGTTGGTTGTAGCATGACGTTATCCTCCTTCAAGTCATTCATGAGAAATCCTTTCTCATGCATCTGACCTAGCGCCTTAGCGATGTCAAGGCCCAACTGAAACCTGTGATAGAAGAGAAAGAAACACAAAATAGGATAATATCCATTATTAATATGATAAGATTGTTCTTTTTATTCAAGCTTAACAACTATGTTTTGTTTTATTTGTTGATTCTTTTGTTTGTTTGTGATTGATTTATTGACTGAAGGGTATACTTACCAGTCAGTTGAGCTGAGAGAAAGCTCTCGCAAGGCACGGCCGAGTGTCCACGTCTCTCCCGTCACCGGGTCCCCGATGAAATCCATAGCGATGCCTATCGTACCTGCGCTGATCTCAACACACCCACGATAAGTCTGGAAGCCATCTTCTCGACCAAGCTTGTCCAGAATGAATGCTTCCGACTGGATGTGCCTTGCCTGTTTTTATAGATGAGTGATCAAATTATTAGCTATGATAACATTAACTCTATTTATATCCTTTATAACAGTGTTTGATGTTGTCAATATTTTGTTTAATGAATTTCATATTGCAGGTGAACCAGGTGTGATTAAACTATTTGTTTATTTGTGTAATTTTGAATACTATTTTTTTTAATAGTCTTTCATGAACAATTAAGTCTTTTCATATTCATTGTCAGAGCCTGACATACTAGCACGAATGAAAAACCAACCTTCAAGGTCATCTCCTGGGTGTCGTTTGGCAGCACGAAGTACTTTAAGGCAATCGGATGGTTGGTTACCCGATGGCGGAAGAGATGAACGGTTCCATTTAGTCCACTGCCGAGCTCGATGTCACCACCGCCTTGGTGGAAGGACTCGAGGTCTCCCATGCCCCAGACGAAGGAGGCCTGGGCAGCTGCATTCACTGATGGAGATCTAAAGAGAGAAATTAGGAAAGAAGAATTAATTGGCATTTTATATCACTGAGTTCATGTTTCACTTCTTGAATACTTAATTTTAAGTGGCTAATGAAAGAATTTAAGATCTTACCGTGAGGCAGTTGATCTTGGTGAACCACGGTGAGATGCTGGCCCTTGAGCAGACTGAGGAACTGTTGGAGGAGTCCCAACTGCCTGTCCTGACAGAGGAACTGTTGGAGGTGTCCTAACTGCCAGTCCTGACAGAGGAACTGTTGGAGGTGTCCCAACTGCCAGTCCTGACAGAGGAACTGTTGGAGGTGTCCCAACTCCTATTCCTGACA
>BQKZ01002886.1:23850-34468 GCA_036244855.1 Temnopleurus reevesii | reverse complement strand
ACACTCTTCTACAAGAGCTCTGTGTCCCCGGCTAGAACTCATGTGTATTCTCCGAAATGGAAGCCCTATGGTCTGTGCGTACGACACTTTTTTGCGTGTATTAATCGGCAAGTGAGCCCTCTTCGCTACGCTCTTTGGTCGAGTAAAACCTCTACAATCAAAGCTGTTTGTTTAATTAGAAATACAACAAGTTATTATATAATCAGCTTTTATCAAAGTGAATGCGCTTTGGGAAAATAAAGAGGGGTCTGTCCAGCCCACATTAAGAATGCATTAAGCAGCAAAGTCCAATCAAATACAATAAATTACCATACAATTAGTTAATAAACAGGACAGTGTTTTGGAAAATGAAGAATGTGCTGACCGAAAAAGCTGACCAGACTTTTTACGACCTTATATTTAATAGTATAGTATTGAGTTTGTTATTGTAAAAGTTTAACAATATTTGAGCGGGAAAAGGTGACAATTCTTAGAACCGTTTATTTCCAAATATTTATGGAAATGCATTGCATTTTATTGACTAATTTTATTCATTCATTGACAAATTTATTCATTCATTCATAAAATTTGCTTACTGTATATTAAGCGTAATTTATTTGCTTCAAATCAATAATAATAGTAATAATGAACGGCATTTATATAGCGCCTATCAACTCTAAGAGTTCCCTAAGCGCCCTACAATTGCAGCATTATTACCCTGGCTTTAGCGCGGACCACTACACCACGGCGCATCCAATTGCCAGGATTTTGCTTTAAAGACTTGGCCTGGGCTAGAAAATTCTTGCTTTGATTAAAAACAGAAAAGTCAGACGAACAGGTAAAAAAATTAAAGTAAATCCGACAAGAATTAAGAAAGTTGTGAACATTTCAATGATACGACTGAACAGTGATAATTCAGTAGTACGCAGTAGGACGTAACACGTGAATTTTGGTCACGTGCTATGACGTAGATCATGCACTTTCTGTCAGTGAGCTTATTATAACTTACTGTTTTTAAAATCCGTTTTAATCCGTCACACTTATTTTTTTAACGTATTCAAAACGTTGAATCAATAAATGTATCTGTACCCATGTATATATCGACGAAAAAAACCAACAATTTTTTTGCGTTACCTGGTTGACAAAGAAGGTTTTAAAACAATAAGAATAAAAAACTTGTTTTGGCAGTCATTCGAATTTATGTCGAGAAAAACTTGAAAACGAAAGTGGTTGATAACTTGATAGTCAAAATATCGTATTTCATGTTTTTTACTTTTCTATTTGAAGATACCGCATTACATTGCTTAAGTACGCAATAGCACCAAGCTATTTTTTTCGGTGACTTCACCTCAATGTAATTCACGGACGATGGCGCTCGTCGTTTCGTCAAGGGTTTTTGATGATTTTCAGCAATGACTATTTGTGTCCCGTCATAGAAATTGAATCCTATGGATCGTACAACGAGACACATCTCCGCTTGTCTTTGTACGATCCAAAACTACTTGCAGAAAAGTACATGATATACGTCATAATCACGTGACTAAACGTTGCCAATTTGACTGATTACAACTATTGGGTTATATAATTGAAATACTCAATTTTCATTCGTTGTGCGATTTCCTTCAAACTGTTTTTATCTGCTCGTCTGATTTTTCTGCTTTCAATCAAAGCAAGATACATGTATTACTGACCGAGACCAAGTCTTTAAACTTGTGTGAACTATGATCAAATTGACAATCTTCATGCTTTTAATCATCCATCTTCGCACCTCTTTGTAAATATCTGATGATCTCATAGAAATTGTGTATACCTTGTACAACATGTAGAATAAAAAGAACATAATAACAAGATTAATAGTTTGCTGCTCGTTTAACTTTTAATGTGTATTCCGTTCCGTGCGTGACGTCATATGCATGTGTTTACTTGAGTTCAGACAATAAAAGTCGTCCATAAATAGAAAACAAGTCATGACCCCGTGCACGACATCACATATCAAATTGATTGATCTTACACTGTTCTAGTTCATTTTATCAGCTCGTTTGACCCCGTTCGAACCTAGTTTTCAAAATGGCTTCCACTAAACTAGTTTTGAAAGCAGGTTTGGACGGTCAGTTGTGTCCCCGTTCAGATTAGGGAAGCGCAAACTGGAATTCAAGTCCACTTCAAGCCACTTTCACGGGGTCCTTGCATATATTTTTTGTGAGGGGGGGGGGGGGGGGGGGGGGGGGGCGTAGAGCTGCTCTACCCAATAGTAGCTACCCTTTTGAGCATATGAAATTCGATGTCGAATTTCTCCATTCGGTCTGATATTGTTCAGTTGTGTTTTTAATTGAGCGCGGTACAAACTCTGCAAAATGTGATAAAATACATTACTAAAAATGACATGGGTCACCATTGAATGTGCATACATATTTTATGTACAGAGTGAATTTTCTTTTTGGAAACACATCCTAATATACATGTCCTGTATCCCATAAAACACACTGTAATTATTTTTACGCATGAATGATCTTACTCGTTACATAATGTCCTTCGTTCTGTCCAGTTAAACATCCTGAAATAACTACCCCGTCGCTGCTGCATATTAGAAATGTCATTCATTCTGTCAGAGTATACGAAAGGGGGAATACATTGTGTTTTGTTTCAATACACAGCACACTAAGGAAACAAAGTTGCAAATTAATGTAAAAATTGGTAGCAGCTTCACGACTCCGTCGACCAAGAGACTTTCCCCGAGTTTACGCTGGACAACGGAGCGGCTCAACGACGGGAAAATTCGTCAGATTCCTGCGTTCTTGCTAACCCTTTCTTATTCCCTCCGTTGCTCTTAACTTCTGTTACGCTACTTGATCAACGGCGATATGCCAATTGAGTGTGACGTCAGGAGTCAAGCTTTCACGCCGAAATCCAAAGATTTGCATAATAGGCACGTGATACGCTTGGCCGCATCTGATTGGTTACGTTACTGCATCTAAGACGGACGTGGGATTGAGCAAAAACCGTTGTAAAATTCTGCTCTTCGCTGCTGTTGTCACTGGCAACCAGCGAAGCCGACTTAAACGGGTCGAAGATGGTATTGATCAGCAATTTTGCCGTTCGTGATGACGGTGCGTAACCTCACTTTTGAAATTTTAGGGAGCTTCACCTTTCAGGGGGCAATATAATATTGCCCTTTTTCATGAAGGTGCAATAATAGCAAGGTTACGCACCGTCATCACGAACGGCAAAATCGCTGATCAATACCATTTTTGACCCGTTTAAGTCGGCTTCGCTGGTTGCCAGTGACAACAGCGGCGAAGAGCAGAATTCTACAACGGTTTTTGCTGAATCCCACGTCCGTCTTAGATGCAGGAACGTAGCCAATCAGATGCGGCCAAGCGTATCACGTGCCTATTATGCAAATCTTTGGATTTCGGCGTGAAAGCTCGTCACACTCAATTTGCATACTGCCGTTGAGCGAGTAGCGTAACAGAAGTTAAGAGCAACGGAGGGAATAAGGACGGGTTAGCAAGAACGCGGGAATCTGACGAATTCTCCCGTCGTTGAGCCGCTCCGTTGTCGAGCGTAAACTCGGGAATATTATACAACAGGGGCCGATTGCTCGAAATGGTCTTAGCTATCCTCTTCTCGCTAAGACGTCTTGACTTCTTGTCAAATGAATTGACGAATCAGAGACTATGTTTGATGTCTTAAAGTTACGTCCATTGGTCGAAAATGGTGAGCAGCTCAGTCTTTTAGATCTGTCGGTAGCCACGTGTAAATACTTAGACATACTTTGTTTCATGAGAAATGAATTGACGAATCAGAGACTATGTTTGATGTCTTAAAGGGGAACTACACTCAGACATTAAATTGCTATCATTAAATGGAGAAAACTAAGATGAACAAACTGTGAAAATTTTAGCAAAATCTGATAATCCATTCAAAAGTTATGAATTTTCAAAGTTTTTATTTTTACCCCTCATGGGCTCCTTAAATTGGCAAACGTACAGGCACAAAATGGCTGCCAACATGGAGAACTTACTCTACATTCACTTTGTACACGAAATTTCACATTTTCTTCTTTTTCCAGAAAAGTAGACAAAATTTTGTTTTTTTTTTCGTTTAAATATATTATAGCCGAATCAATTCTGCAGGCATTACACAAAGAACGATGTTGGTTCCTCATCTTAAACATGATATTTATCAATTTTTAATACATTCATGTATAAAGCAAATGAGGAGTTCTCCATGTATGACATCACAGATTATGCTAATTGGCTATACAATTTAAGGATGCCCAGCACAGGTGGAAATGATAACTTAGAAAATTCGCAACTTTTGAGCGGATTATCGGATTTTGCTCAGATTTTCGCAGTTTGTTCATCTAATTAATCTCTATTTACTGACCGTACATTATTTCCTGGGTGTAATTCCCCTTTAAAGTTACGTCCATTGTTCGAAAGTGGCGAGCAGATCAGTCGGTAAACTGTCTCCCTTGGAATGAAGCGATCCTTAATTTGAATGTATGTCGTAAAATATTTAACTGTTATGAAAAAGGATTCAATATTGCACTCTAAAATGTGCATGTTCCAGTATTACATTACTTTGCATCGTTAAAGGTGCAAAGTTGTCAAAAATATGCGTTTTGTAAGATGTACAAAGTATGAAAAGGGTTTACTATCAGGCGCTCCCAGAATTGCATTTCTTTGTAAGGGTTTAATATCAAACCAATAAAGGTGCGAGGTTGCCCTTTTTTCTTCTTAGTGTGTATGTTATGATCGAAAGCTGCTTCCGAATGGATCAGCGTCGGTAGGGACATCTGCAACCGATTCCGAACTCCAGCGGGAGTGCTCGTCAAAACTCTGGTGTGGACCCTCGCTGGGGGTAGTCGCCCCGCCCTGTTCTGAGCCCGATGACCATGATGAGCTGGCTGATTCCTCTCGACAATCTGAAGATGGGGAGACATCTATCACTGGCCTCAGACTTTCTGACTCCCAGGTATCAGAAAAAGAAGAAAACTGGAGCAGCAGGAGGTGGAAGACATAAGCAAAGAAAATAGAGGATTCCTTTAAAGTTCCACTAACATGATGATATATGTTAAAGTCAGTCCGTCATGATCGATGATCGACATGACTATTCCGGTTGCAATTAAATATTCTGGACTACATTCGACCAGAATACTTCATAAAGGTTATTATTTTAGCATATCTGAGGTGCACAACAAGTTGTAAGCATAACCGTAATGTGTGCAAATGTATTTTTATACCTTTAAAGAACATATTTTCTAAGAATCTACTTTAAGGAGATCCTTCACGCTAAAATAGATATTAGCAGTGAACCCTCCCCTCCTTAATAGGTCACCTCCACAGTCCTTACCCCGTCGGGCTGGGGCCAGGTTGGTGCACATCCAACGGTTAACCCTTTAAGAACTTTTTTCCTAAGATTCTACTTACCGAATGAGACCCTTCACGCTGAGATCATTGCAGGGTACCCTCTTTGATCGGTCGCTTTTGCAGTGCCTGCCCCTGCGGGCTGAGGCCGGGTTGGTGCACATCAATAGATTAATCCTTTGAAAGCTTCTTTTCTAAGAATCCATTTAAGCCCCGGTCACATAGGGCCCCGGAAGCAACACGATTCAACACGACTCTTAGTTCGCAGGCAGCTAACTGTGAACTGAACAAAGGGTCCGGTGTCCTATGTGACCAGGGCTTTACCGAATGAGCCCCTACACGTCAAGGTAGGCCTCTACAGAGTAGCCGGGTTGGTGCACATCCAACGGTTAACCCTTTAAGAACTTCTTTTCTAAGATTCTACCTACCTCATCACCCTCACACTGTGGTAGGCTCCTGCAGGGTATCAACCTGGTGGAGTCACCTTCACAGTCTTTGCCCCGTCGGGCTGGGGCCGCGTTCGTGCACATACAACGGTTAACCCTTTAAGAAATTCTTTTCTAAGACTCTACTTACCTCATCACCCTCACAGTGTGGTAGGCCCCTGCAGGGTGTCAACCTGGAGGAGTCACCTTCACAGTCCTTGCCCCCTAGGACTGGGGCCGGGTTGGTACACGACCTCCTCTGATTTATACGGCCGCTCCGTCCGCAGGTGACAGAACAGTCTGATGAATCGATCCACTCACTCCAACCACCGTCAACTGTTGTACAAAATTGAATCAGGTTTAAGGCATTGACAACTGAATTTTGTAATGTCTTTGTGAAGAGACTACCTTTGTCAATATGTTACAGGCCTCAACACATCAAACACGGCACGTCATAAGGTCCCAGTCACATAGAGGCCCGGAAGAAACACGGTTCAACACGACTCTATGTTGATTCACAGTTAACTGCCTCAGAACAAAGAATCGTGTTCAATCGTGTTGCTTCCGGGGACCCTATGTGACCGAGGCTTAAGGGCACGCTATGTACGCAGTATATTGGTTGCTATTAGTCAGCGCGCTCTTCCGCGCAAAGGATGTTCAGCAATTTATTAGAGATATCGCGTAAAGGCCGTGCCTTGATGCCGTGCCATGATACCGTGCCATGACACCGTGCCATGACGTCGTGCCATGACGATGTGCCATGATGCCGTGCCATGACGCCGTGCCATGGCGCCGTGCCATGGATGCCGCGCCGTGATTGTTATGCCCGGGTCTCATAATCTATCCCTGGAATATGTTGCCTATTATAACGGTGTTGAACGGAATTGAGAACAATCCAACAACTATTGCTGGCAAAAGAGAGCAGCGGATTATGATCATTTCTCGCTGGAGACGTAAATTAAGGTACTTTTACTTCCGTCGGGGGAATTCATTATGCCAAACAATAGCACCCCTCACTTACGAACCCTTTCTTTTAAGCTTGCATAAACATGATATCGTGAAGCGTGATATACCTGCAAGACCCGCATTTGCTTAACTACCTTAATATTCTTCCTTTGATTTGACTTAATGGACATGCGATTAATATTTTCTTATTTCAGCATGAAAGTAAGAACGAACAATTTAACAAACCACAAGAAGTGCATAATTCAAAGTGGAATTGATATTCCGCTAACTTGAACTAGTAGTAAGATTAAAGGAATAATATTAAACTAAATTGAATGACAAATAAAGGAAAAGGAACCATGGTACAAGTGCGATCACGAAAGTGGAATCTCAACATCCATTCGTTGATTTGAATGCAACTCTGATGAAATTGGCCGGAAGACCTATATTAAATATACACGAGATTGTCGAGCGCCATTATCCATTTTGATTAAATGCTCAAGGCGCTTGAATGAGCTATGAATGACTAGGAGACATACAGGACTTACAAAAATGGAAACAAAGAAATGAATGAATGTCTGTCTTCCGAAAGCAATGTCCAGATGTTTACCTGGGCAATCGGGTTTCTTGCATGTCTCGCTGTCACTGCTTGTCCCATGACAATAGCTTCCACCGAACTGAGGGCGTGGTGCGTCGCAGTCCCTGGTCCTGAAGCGCATCCCTTTCCCCCGGCACCGCTGGGCAGTACACGGACTCCAATCGGACCACTCGCCCCAACCACCGTCAACTGCGGGAAAGAATATTCAACACGATATAAACTATTTTCGAAAACTTAAGTCGACTGGAAATTCAATGGTCGTTTGTAATGCTATTCAAGTCAGAACCGGCTTGCGATTGTTGTGTCCACACAGTTGAAGACATGGCGTACGGTTCTATTGTGTGTGGCTCTCTTAACTTTTCGGAAATATCCTATATCGTGTTATTCCTGGATTTAATTCAACATACAGCCCGCAGATCTGCCTGTTTACCAAATAAATGCATTATATTTTGAGGGGTTGTGTGTATACACATCGTCAGGATGCAGAAATTGATGTGAAACAAGGCGATGTATTCACATACTGCTTTACATGCATGAAAATGATTGTGTACGAAACTGGGAGCAGATTTTCGCACATATTCTGGTTTATTTTACTTTGAGAATTCGATTCAACCGTCAGTCCCACCATGCGTGAACCCAGGATTTTGATACGGGATGGGGGTACAGAGCTCAATTTGGCGCCCCTGGGGAGCTTAGCTGAGCTGACAAGCAAAAAAATAGATGGGGGGGGGGGGGGGGGGGGGGGGGCTGAGCACAAAGAGCAAATTTGAAATTTTGCACCCCCCAGGGGGCTGAGAAGAGCTGAAAAAAAAAAGAAATTGGCGCCCCCTATCAACGTTTTGGCGCCCCCTTGTAAGCACTTTTGGCCATCAAATTTTGGCGCCCCCTAGCTCTGACCCGGGGGACTATTTTTCGAAAATAGTTGTTTTCGTGATTCTCCTACATTTTCCCAATTTCTAACATCTATCTTTTCGCTCCCCTGTTCACCTCATTGGATCTATCCACCGTTACCAACTCATCAATCTGCGAATTTCTGTCTTTTCCAAACAAAACGAATAATTCATTATCGAATCCGTTTGTATGTATCTAAATTCTATTATTGTATGCCCAGGGACCTATTGCATAAAAAGTTGCGTTAAAACGCAAGTAAGAAACTGTAACGCAACTCCAATTTTAACCAATCAGGAACGTGAATTTCTTAAGCTGCGTTCAAACGCAACTTTTTATACATAAAGGCCCTGGCCTATCAATTAATTGTCCTTGGCTATAATCATTGTTATCTTTCTAATATTTGTATTAATATCTGGATGATATGGGAATAAATACTCACAACTTAATATTTTGGTCGCGAAAATTAATTTTGTATAGCTGATGAGGTGCTTATAAATGATATAACAACAACAACAACAACAATGGCAGCAGATGGAAGTAAGGAGGTAGCCGCACCTCCCCCCCCCCCAAAAAAATAGAAAGCGCACAAATATAAACTCCAGTCACAAGTTTTTCTCGTATGCCGTCTTCTGCTTAAAAAACCCCCCCCCAAAAAAAAAACACACAAAACAACTTGGTCCTATGTTACCATGGTCCATCAAAAGTGGGTTTTTGAAATTGTTGTACGGAACCTTGTGGACGGTAGAAAACGAGTGCGCAACTGATGTGCGCATCGTTTGTTGCGCACATCATATACTCACTCACTTTCTACCGTCCACAAACCGACGTCCTATATTTTCGAAACTCACTTTTAGTACCTGGAAGTTGAGTTTTGGTGCATTTTTCTCGTTCGGTGCTTCGCCCCTGACATCGACTGCCGCCGAACTGAGGGGGTGGTGCGTTGCATTCTCTTCTCCTGTAGCGGCTACCCCTCCCCCGGGGGCGACGAGTGCTTCATGTTCCCCAATCACTCCACTCGCCCCAACCACCATCGACTGCGAATGAAAAGATTTGTGATCAAATTTGATTCAGCATATATTTAAATTTCCGGGAAACGTTGCGCCTCCGTAACAGCAATTCACCCTCCCATGATTTTTTTTAATCATTATTTCAATTAGAATACTGTGCATGACTTTAATGAACTTTATTTTCAAATCATATTTGTCCCTGTCGCAAGCTTTTACAAATTAAAGGGATATCAATATAACAAATAGTTACATGTATATTAATAAATGAATTGGAATCATTAGATAAAGATGAATTAACTCAATTAAGTAGGAGAAAACATTCGCCCCAGAGCCACTTTTGACACGGAGTATTAAAGGTATAGAATCGTTATGGCCGGGATGCAGAAATTGATTAAAAACTAGCTGATAATTACTTTACTTGCTTAAATATAACTGTGTACGATATTAGGAAAAGAGTTTCGCAATTATTCTGAGCGGCGTAGAATGGCAAGAGCGACAGTGTGCGAGTTCGTATTCATTTTGTGCGTGAAGCATGTTGTGTTGGGGAGAGCGATGCTGTCGTTATTTCTTCTTGTGCGATGATTAAGCCATTTTTCGATCGATGTTAATTTAAACAAACTATGAACATGCTCTAATTTGCCATTGAAAAACTGAATTATGGTAATACTTTTACTGCAACTCACAAAGTAGTTTAATATCTGAAGCGCCATCTCTCCCAAAACTGGTCTATCTGTTTAAAGGCTATATATCATTCCGTCAAATAATTTCTTTCAAATAAAATCATTAATGAAAACAAAGTAAATGAGCTCGATAAAGGTATAGATAATTAGGACTGAATGACAAACGTCTCGAAACCTTCATTTTACTAAGAGTGGCTTAAACAAATTGCTTATAACAACCATTGTGAAAGTCTAAGATTATTATGATAACCAAAATTTTCGAGAAAAAATAATTATATGGAAGTTGAATTTGAAATCAGTGTTATCAACGGCAACAATTAAATTTGGGCATTTGGGCGTTAGATTTGACGCCCGAGTTACAAAACTTCTGATTTGAACCACATTCTAAAACATTTTGTGTTATATTCATGCTTGTCAATAATTTTTTTATGTCATAGAACACTAGCCACATGCGTCTATGTTCCCCACGATCTGGATGTTTTTTTTCTTCAAATATATTTCTCGATACACGGTATGTGATAATTAAGGTCTTTAAACGGAGCAGACAAATTAAAGATGGATATTCTTAGTTCTTCTGCGCCGCGCTGAGAGTCACATTTTGCCTCTAGAAGCTGACAAGAAAAATAAGAATAAACATGATAAAAGGGCTGAGGATGCTTCCTTGTGGTACCGCTTTTAACTCTTCTCGTGGATGACATTTTACCATTTACAAAGGTGCATT
>BQKZ01002886.1:3617-18096 GCA_036244855.1 Temnopleurus reevesii | reverse complement strand
GGGGGGTGCTTGACCAGATCTTTGCGCTCCTTAAGATTTTGAAATTGCCGCCCCCTCCTAACTAAACGAAAACAATTTGACAATGTTATATGAACCATAAATCCCAAAACATCCCAAACTGGCTTCGAATCGAACGAAACCCCGACGTGGGTCCGGGAACGTTACTCCTGAAAAATTTAGATTTAGATGCCTTTAAACGCGATTTCCCGACAGTGTGGTAAATACTGTATGTGCTCTCTATCCTGCTGTCCAGAGCAGTTTTAAGGGAGGGGAAAGAGGGAGTGGACCTTTAGTATGAAGTCCAAACTGGCGAGAACCGCCAGTTTAAGTCGTTCTTAAAGTCTTTCTTAACTTGGTGAAATTATGTTAATATTAAACAAACACATTGATTAATGCAAAGTGGCAAATTCAAATTTTATTTTATTCTATTTTATTTTATTTTCAAATTTCAATAAAATTTCAACAATTTGAACACAAAATTATAATGATTTGGCAATAGAAACAATAAAATTTACATAATATCCATTAAACCTGAATTAATAACGTTTAATATTTGAACAGCGAAGCTTACTAAGTTATAAAAATGCTGAGTCGTGCAAAAAAAGCGAGTTTTGTTGAACGCATGCCTCATCTTACAATAAAGAACGCGATATAAACTATTTTCGAAAAGTTAACTCGAACGCAGACAATAGACCCGCACAGCGTGTATTCAACTGTGCGGACACAACAATGACAAGCCGGTACCGATTCCAATAGTGTTACAAAGGAGCATTGAAATTGCGTTCGACGTAACTTTTCGAAAATAGTTTATATCGTGTTAAAGTTACATTATAACATACCAATTGTGGAACAGGAAAAAAATAGAAGAGGATGAAAGAAAAGGGTGTATATACAATATTGCAAATAAAAAGGGTGGTATGAAAAAAGAACAGAAGGGAATGAGAGTGGATGAGAACGAGACAAATAGATATAAGAGAGTCAGCACCACTACACCACTACACCACTACACCACTCAACCACGATTGATAGATTAATTCTATAAAGCCAGGAAAAAGGGGTTTCGTTGCTAAGAATTACATATCTTTTACAATTAGTGCCGGTCCGACGGGAAAAGTTTATAAGTAGTTTTCAGGTTTGACTAATGTTTTGTAACACAAAAAACGTTGAAAGCGAGGAGCGAAAAGTACAAGAAGAAATCCATATTCCATAACTAAATTTCAGCCACTTAGAGATATCCAAGTTTGACACTTGGACTGAAAATTTTCAATCGTATATGCTAACATAAACCAAAAGACAAAAGATGATAAGCCTAAATGAAAATTATAAGAAGTCAAAGGGGTAATAAACCAAATGGCTAATAGACTAAATGATTAATACGCCAAAAAGCCAATAGACGAAATGGTCAATAGGTCAAATGACCAGTTAACAAATTGGTAAATATTTCAAATTGTTAATAGACCANGCCATCAGGTTCGTCTTCGAAGCTGCTAAGTACGTTATCGGTCACCAACTCATCCTCAGTTTGACTGGTCGAACTCCAGGCGGAGACAGGGCGGTGAATTTCTTCCGGAGCTTCCGGTTGGTCGACACTTCTAGATCCGGCTTCGACATTGCCATCAGGTTCGTCTTCGAAGCTGCTAAGTACGTTATCGGTCACCAACTCATCCTCAGTTTGACTGGTCGAACTCCAGGCGGAGACAGGGCGGTGAATTTCTTCCGGAGCTTCCGGTTGGTCGACACTTCTAGATCCGGCTTCGACATTGCCATCAGGTTCGTCTTCGAAGCTGCTAAGTACGTTATCGGTCACCAACTCATCCTCAGTTTGACTGGTCGAACTCCAGGCGGAGACAGGGCGGTGAATTTCTTCCGGAGCTTCCGGTTGGTCGACACTTCTAGATCCGGCTTCGACATTGCCATCAGGTTCGTCTTCGAAGCTGCTAAGTACGTTATCGGTCACCAACTCATCCTCAGTTTGACTGGTCGAACTCCAGGCGGAGACAGGGCGGTGAATTTCTTCCGGAGCTTCCGGTTGGTCGACACTTCTAGATCCGGCTTCGACATTGCCATCAGGTTCGTCTTCGAAGCTGCTAAGTACGTTATCGGTCACCAACTCATCCTCAGTTTGACTGGTCGAACTCCAGGCGGAGACAGGGCGGTGAATTTCTTCCGGAGCTTCCGGTTGGTCGACACTTCTAGATCCGGCTTCGACATTGCCATCAGGTTCGTCTTCGAAGCTGCTAAGTACGTTATCGGTCACCAACTCATCCTCAGTTTGACTGGTCGAACTCCAGGCGGAGACAGGGCGGTGAATTTCTTCCGGAGCTTCCGGTTGGTCGACACTTCTAGATCCGGCTTCGACATTGCCATCAGGTTCGTCTTCGAAGCTGCTAAGTACGTTATCGGTCACCAACTCATCCTCAGTTTGACTGGTCGAACTCCAGGCGGAGACAGGGCGGTGAATTTCTTCCGGAGCTTCCGGTTGGTCGACACTTCTAGATCCGGCTTCGACATTGCCATCAGGTTCGTCTTCGAAGCTGCTAAGTACGTTATCGGTCACCAACTCATCCTCAGTTTGACTGGTCGAACTCCAGGCGGAGACAGGGCGGTGAATTTCTTCCGGAGCTTCCGGTTGGTCGACACTTCTAGATCCGGCTTCGACATTGCCATCAGGTTCGTCTTCGAAGCTGCTAAGTACGTTATCGGTCACCAACTCATCCTCAGTTTGACTGGTCGAACTCCAGGCGGAGACAGGGCGGTGAATTTCTTCCGGAGCTTCCGGTTGGTCGACACTTCTAGATCCGGCTTCGACATTGCCATCAGGTTCGTCTTCGAAGCTGCTAAGTACGTTATCGGTCACCAACTCATCCTCAGTTTGACTGGTCGAACTCCAGGCGGAGACAGGGCGGTGAATTTCTTCCGGAGCTTCCGGTTGGTCGACACTTCTAGATCCGGCTTCGACATTGCCATCAGGTTCGTCTTCGAAGCTGCTAAGTACGTTATCGGTCACCAACTCATCCTCAGTTTGACTGGTCGAACTCCAGGCGGAGACAGGGCGGTGAATTTCTTCCGGAGCTTCCGGTTGGTCGACACTTCTAGATCCGGCTTCGACATTGCCATCAGGTTCGTCTTCGAAGCTGCTAAGTACGTTATCGGTCACCAACTCATCCTCAGTTTGACTGGTCGAACTCCAGGCGGAGACAGGGCGGTGAATTTCTTCCGGAGCTTCCGGTTGGTCGACACTTCTAGATCCGGCTTCGACATTGCCATCAGGTTCGTCTTCGAAGCTGCTAAGTACGTTATCGGTCACCAACTCATCCTCAGTTTGACTGGTCGAACTCCAGGTAGAGACAGGGCGGTGAATTTCTGACGGAGCTTCCGTGCCCTCCGTGATGGTTGTTCCTTCCTGTTCGCTACTCCATGACGAAAATGATGATGAGCCGTCTTCATTAATCGTTAGCGCCGGAGTTTCACCATCCGACTTGAAAGAAGACTGCAAATACAAAAGAAAATACAAAGAAAATATGAAAACATCGTAGTGTAGTGGTTCTGAGTCACGCCTTTCAACCAGAGGGTCGTGTGTTCTAATGTAATGGTGTGAATTTTCTTCAGTAAGAAATGTATCCGCATTGTGCTGCACTCCAACCAGGTGTAATTGGGAACAGGTTGGAAATGGAAATGGAAATGGAAGTGGCTTGCTCGGCAGTTATAGTCAGGGTATTAATATGTTACCCAGTATCAAGCGCAATAGAGTATATAGTAATTGCGCTATATAAATTGGACTATTATTATTATTATCATTATTATAATTATTATTAATAGTGTACCACTCTGTTGAAATACTCTCCAGGGAGTGGAAAATGACCGTACATTGTATTTATGTATGCCCGAAACCGGAGTAATAATAGCTCTATGCTATTACAGGCCCGCTGGATGAAAAGTTCGAAGATCTGAAGCGGTTGCCCTGGGTACATAAGACTATTATTATTATTATTATTGTTATTATTGTGTAATTATTATTATTAGAAAATACAAAGACAATATATTTAAAAAAATGATAATAATAGTTATACAACATTTATACAGCGCTTTATACGAAGTGTTTCTAAGCGCTCTGTGTATTATTACCCAGCTATAGCAAGAGTATCGTTTGGCCCTCATTGCGTTCAAGGAATTTCTTCCTACCGATACCCATTCATCTTTCCTGAGTTGGGTGCAGCACAATGTAGATACATTTCTTGCTGAAGGAAATCAACGGCATGTGTGGGTTTCGAGCCTACGATACTGAAATGAGAGAGTCAGAATCACTTCACCACGCCGCGACGCCTCCACGCCACAATACGGAGCTTAAGCAAAGAAGACGGAAGTGCCGATCAGGACGTTATTTCTCAAGCACGGGAAAATCTCGCGGGCCGCTAAGGTTGAGAACGTTATTTCAGGTCGATCCTCGCCAGGAATATGGTTCTCATCAAGACGCTAGTGTGATGACGTATTTTACGTCATCACTCCAAGTCTTTCTTGGCCTGGTTAGTTCAGCGTGAGAATTCCTAAATTATACAAATTATAATGAAGTATAATTAGAATTCTATGTAATAAGAAGAAGTACAAGTCGAAGAGGTCCCACCCTTACAACAAAAGGGTCTCCTTTTTTCCTTTTTCGCGCTCCCTTCATGCTGGGGAAAGAAGAAGACATAATACTCTTGTCATGACATACCTTTTGCTGAATCACTAATTGTTTGATTCATGGATTTATGATACATTCGAATTCCTTACGTGCATTGTTACTTCATGAATACCGATCTATTTATGGTAGTTTGTGTAACCCAATCAATCGAATTATACCGTCCTCTTCTAACGTTGGCAATGCTAAATGTATTTACCAACACAACGCTACATCTGGAACGGACCTTAGGGCTAACGTTCTGATCAGCCTTTCCGTCCACTTGCTTAAGCTCCGTATTGTGGCTTTGAAGCAACGTTAAGCCCCGGTCACATATGGCTCAGGAAGCAATACGATTCAACACGCCTCTTTGTTCTGGGGCATTTGACTGTGAATTAACAAATGACTAGATGTGTGACTGGGGCCTTGCTGATGCCGCTGACCAATCTACATGTCAGCTTGCTGTTTACTCAGAATTATTTATGTATTCGTAGTACAAGTCAACACAGTTAGTTGTCATTATGATGATATTTATATCAATTATTGAAAATACATTTGTATGATTTGAATTTATGCGCGGTGCTAAATTATTGGTAATCCCATTCCACCCATCAAGTATCTTTCTTGATCAGAACAAGTTCCCCTGAAAAGTAAGAACTTTGAAAGCACGTGATACTTTAATTCCTTTCTGTAATTTTACAAAAGTTACGATTACGTAACTCAATAAAAAAAAGAAGTTGTTTGAGTGATTGAGTCATCCGTTGGGCATGCAATAGATAACTATTCAGGATGTATTTTTTCTTGAAACCCTGGCTCTACAGGACGAGGTTAATTCGGGGGATCGACTATAGTTGTAAGCTTTTCGCCGCTAGAGAGCGTGGATCAAATGCTTAATTTTGATTGGTCCACCCCTGATTTGACCTGGCGGGTATCGATTTCCGGTTGTGACGGGTACTTCCGGTATAAATTACATGCGCCACGTTCACTATTTGATGCATCCGAGTTCTGTGGTTTGATGTAATCACCAAAGCAAAGGAATATTACAGATGATAATGAAATTTGGTTTCAGATTGAAGTTGTCCGTGTATTGTATAACTGCGAAAGGAATGAACGTGGCGCATGTAATTTATACCGGAAGTACCCGTCACAACCGGAAATCGATACCCGCCAGGTCAGGTCAGGGGTGGACCAATCAAAATTAAGCATTTGATCCACGCTCTCTAGCGGCGAAAAGCTTACAACTATAGTCGATCCCCCGAATTGTCAACGTATCCAAATGGATGCTAGACGTATACCCTTTTCGTTTTGGACATACGCCAACGTATTTGCTATATTCCTCATTCGTCGGTCTTTATGCTGCCCGCCGACTAAAACGTCCACACCCCATAGTGCATAAAAGGTTGCGTTTAAATGCAAGTCAGAAATTTAAACGCAATTCTATTTCAACCACTCAAGAACGCGTAGTTAGGACTTGCATTTAATTCTTTTTATGCAACAGGGCCCCGTTGGAACAGCCGTATTACATAAATACTTCCTCAAACTTCGGTAGGCCCCAGCAGGTCATGTTCCTTACGGAGACACCTTCACAGCCCCTGCCCCTTCGGGCTGAGGCCGGGTTGGTGCACATCTAACAGTTAATCCTTTCAGATCCTTATTTTCTAAGAATCCATTTACCGAATGAGCCCCTTCACGTCAAGGTAGGCCTCTACATGGTATCCTCCTTGATCGGTCACCTTCTCAGTCCTTGTCCCTTCGGGCTGGGGCCGGGTTCGTGCACCTCCAACGGTTAGCCCTTTCAGAACTTATTTTCTAAGAATCTACTCATCTCATCAGAACCCTCACACCTAGGTAGGCCCGAGCAGGTTACGTTCTTTGAAGAGTCACGGTTCATCCCCTGTCCCTTCGGGCTGGGGTCGGGTCGGTGCACGTCCAAAGATTAAACCTTTCAGAACTTATTTTCTAAGAACCTACTTACCTCACACACTGAGGTAGGCCCCAGGAGGTCGTGTTCCTTGAGGAGTCACCTTCGCAGTACGTCCCTGCCCCTTCTGGCTGGGGCCAGGTTGGTGCACGACCAAGGAAAAACCCTTTCAAAACCTATTTTCTATGAACCTACTCACCTCATCACTATCCTCACACTGTGGTAGGCCCCAGCAGGGTACAGTTCTTGAGGAGTTTCCTTCGCAGTCCCTACCCCGTCGGGCTGGGGCCGGGTTGGTGCACGATCTCGTCTGATTCTTTTGTCCGCTCGATCCGCAAGTGACAGTGCACTCCGATGAATCGTTCCACTTACTCCACCCACCATGTACTGTTGACCGAAAAAGGATCATGTTTAGTTAATGCTCCAGTCACATAGAGGCCCGGAAGCAACGCGGCGGAAGACGATTGTTTGTTAGTTCACCTCCGAAGTCGTGTTGACTCGTGTTGCTTCAAGGCTTGGGCATAAAGGAGAACGCTGTCACCTGATCATCCCTGGAATTATGGGAATCTCAATGAATGAAAAACAATCACATGAACAAACAGTGCGATTGCGGCAAATTCTGAGAATCTTTTATTTTTTAATAAAAATTTGGGAAGCTTCAATGATGTCCTATGATGGGGATCCTTGAGTTGGCAACGTTGGTAGAATCTGTGACAGACTAGAAGTCCCCATTGACTTTGATTTAATGTAACATTTGGGTTCAATAGACATATTTTTCTAATTATTTTCTTTTATGCGCATTTCAAGCATAGCAATTTTGATCATGCTGATTTTTGCGTACAGGCTAGCAGGGTAGTTGGCAAATATCAATTGTGAAGCTTGCTTGATATTTACCCTTATATTAGATAGTAAATGGAGATGAACAAACTGTGAATTTTTTAGCAGAATCTGTTGATCCGCTAAAAAGTTATGGATATTCAAAGTTTGCATTTCCCTCACTAATGTGCATCCTTGAATTGGTAAATTTGGCTTAATCTATGATGTCATACATGGAGATCTCCTCATAACTTTGTACACGAATCTATTAAAATGGACAATCGCTCATCCGGAGTCGCTCAGTCGTACAACCTGGGCCCTGTAACATAAAGGTTTGCGATTAATTGCTATTTGATTTTGCGTTCAATTGCAAACTTCAGTACATGATTTGCCATAGACTTGCGATAGATATCAATCACTATCAGATTAGCTGTGTTCAGATTACATTGCATTTATGTTTCGTTCATGCCGTATAAGTCCCGGTCACATAGGGCTTGGAAGCAATACGATTCAACATTACTCTTTATTCTGAGGCAGTTAACTGTCAAATGACAAAGAGTCGTGTTGAATCGTGTTGCTCCGTGGCCTAACTTGTCAACATTGCTTGTGTGCATATTGCATTGCCTATATGGCACGTTCATGCCACATAGGCCCCGGTCACATAGGCCCCGGAAGCAACACGATTCAACATGAATCTTTGTTCTGAGGCAGTTAACTGTGAATTAACAAAGAGTCGTGTTGAATCGTGTTGCTTCCGGGGCCTTTGTGACCGGGGCCTATCCGATGTGGAATCGCCTTTAACACAACGAAATAACTTGCGGTAGACATCTTTCTCTTTATCGGAATGTCATTCATGCCGAGACTACAGTAATCACGATATAAACTATTTAAAAAAAATTAAGTCGAATGCAAATTCAATGGTTCATTGTAATGCTATTCAAATCGGAACAGGCTTGCGATTGTTGTGTCCGCACAGTTGAATAAACGGCGTATGGTTCTATCATCCGTGGCCCACTCAACTTTTCGGAAATAGTTCATATCGTCAGCTGATCGTGTTTGTGTGACTTTTGTTTACCTGGGCAATCGGGTTTCTTGCATGGCTCGCTGTCGCTGCTTGTCCCATGACAATAGCTTCCACCGAACTGAGGGGGTGGTGCGTCGCAGTCCCTGGTCCTGAAGCGAATCCCTTCCCCCCGGCAACGCTTGGCAGTACAAGAAGTCCAATCGGACCACTCGCCCCAACCACCATCGACTGTACATTCATGAAAAGAATTATTGCCAAATGTTGTTACAAATCTCTTACGAATCTCAGAAAACCAAATGACCAGGGCAGTGTTTCACCAAGATAAGAAAAACTTTACGAATGACTTTACGCATGACTGGTAACAGTTCTTGTACTGAATGATCTACAATCTTATGCATGTTAGCCTGAGACTCGTTAACGTACTGCAGTCTTTCTTGCAGTCGTGCGTAACTTGATTTGGTAGAACACCGCCCGAGGAGGTGTTTTACCAAGATAAGAAAGACTTAAAGAACAAGCTTACGCACGACTGGTATCAGTTCTTATGCTGAATGGTGCAGAGTATTACGCATATTACATTCGTTAACGTACTCCAGTCTTTCTTAAAGTCATGCGTAACTTTAAGAACGACTTGGTGAAACACCGCCCGGAGAGGTGTTTCACCAAGAGAAGAAAGACTTTAAGAACAACTTTAGGTTCGACTGGTATCAGTTCTTGCGCTGAATGCGCGTAATAGTGTGAACCAATACGCACGAGAAGGGATATCAGTCGATCTTAAAGTCCTTCTTATAGTCTTTCTTATCCTGGTGAAACACCTCCCGGGATTACGTTTCATCAAGCTGTGCGCAGATCTACGGATGACTGTAAGAACGACTGGTGATCCTTTTGGTTGCGATTCAGCGAAAGGGTTGCGATAAAGGATTGCCATGCAGTCGATCATACAGTCGTACGTAGATCTACGCACAGCTTTCTGAAACACAACACATATGAAATATCAGGGGCCTTTAAACGAAATGGTTATAGCAATCGTCTTCCCGCTAAAACATTTTAACTTCTTGTGCCATCCTCTTAACATAGACACAAACATTGATTGGTCTATGTTACGAATGTGTCACCATAAGTTAAGACGCCTAAGCTGCAAAACAATATCTAATATCGTTACGCTCAATTGGCCCCTGCCAATTGGGCTGGTCTTTACTTGGGGAGAGCGGGGCGGTGTTTCACCAAGATAAGAAAGACTTTACGCACGACTTTACGTTCGACTGATATCCCTTTTTGTGCGTAATGATTCATGATATTACGCGCATTCAGCCCACGAACTGAAACCAGTCGTGCGTAAAGTCGTTCTTAAAGTCTTTCATAACTTGGTGAAACACCAGCCTGGGAGGTGTTTCACCAAATCGTTCTTAAAGTTACGCACGACTTTAAGATCGACTGGTATCAATTCTTGCGCTGAATGCGCGTATAAGAAGGGATACCAGTCGAACGTAAAGTCGTGCGTAAAGTTTTTTCTTATCTTGGTGAAACACCTCCCAGGTCGCAGAGTCCTAAACTTTATTGACATTTACCCGGACACGGTGGTAGCGGGTCACAATCTTTGGTAGACATACGGACTCCTTCGCACGGCTTTCCGCCATACTGCGGGCGAGGACTGATGCACGCTCTGTACCTCACTCGTTCCCCATCTGGACCGCAGGTTTTGCTGCATCTACGCCACTTGGACCAATTGCTCCATCCTCCATCAACTGCACCAAGAGAGAGGGATATAGAGAAAGAGTGAGAGTGGGGGGAGAGAGGGGGAGAAGGAGAGAGGGGAATAGAGATGGGAGAGAGGGGGTAGAGAGAGGGGGAGAGAGATAGGTGAAGAATGGGTAGAGAGAGAGAGATATATATATATGGAGAGGAGAAGAGAGAGAGAGAGAGAGAGAGAGAGAGAGATGGGGGAGAGAATGGGAGGCAGAGAGATGCAGAGATAGGGAGGGAGAGAGAGAAGGGGAGATAGAGGGAAAGATAGATAGAGAGAGCAAGGGAGAGAGAGAAAGATGGAGAGAGGTGGGGAGAGAAGGAGAGCAAAGGAGAGAGAATGAGAGGGAGAGAGACAGATGGGAAGAGAGATGGATAAACATAGAGGTGGAGAGAGAGAATGGAGAGGAAGATAGAGTGAGGGCCGAGAGAGACGAGGGGAGGAGAGAGAGAGAGAGAGAGAGAGAGATTAAAAGTAGAGTCTACCAAAAAAAAACCTTTCTCCAACAGGAGCATAAAAATAAAATGAACACAACAAAAACAGTTTGAGAAAAATCGGACAACCAATAACAAAGTTATGAAGGTTTGAATATTTAGACAAATTGGCAACGGATAGCGTCATAGGTGCACCACTGACCATTTTTTGTATTCATACCGATGTTATAAAATGTAACTTTTTCGCCAGAAATGTGTTTTCCTCAAAATTTTAACTTCAGGATATCTTCATGATAGATGTATATCCCCTATTTGCGTGTTTACATTCATACACACTTTTGCATCTTTCTGTAAAAAAAAATGTATTTTGCACAATAAATAATATAGGAAATTCTGGGGCCGGTTGCTCAGAAGGGTCTTAGCTATCCTGTTGAGGATAAACACGGTTATCGCGTACTTGTCCGCTTTTCTGTTTCCTAGAAGCATTCTAGTGGGGGGGGGGGGGGGGGGGTTTTAAACCCCGGGAACGTTTTTTTTTTTTTTTTTTTTTTTCCCGTAGTTTTTTGTGGGGGGGGGGGGGGGTACGGCTTTAGACTCCGGATACGTTGTTTTGTTCTGTCTTCTTTCAATTTTCAATTTTTACTCTCTTTTTTTTTCAAAAGTTACATACTTGGGCATTCTGCGATCTTACATCGCCGGAGTTCGCCGAGTTCGGACACGCTATACACGTCCCGTGGTCGCCTCGATGGCACTTCCGATGGCGAAACTCAGCACCGAAGCCACAAGTCTGGCTACATTGAGTCCAGTTGCTCCATAGCGCTGAGAAAGTAACGGGAAATTAAAAACGAGTGGTCTTTTTGGCGCGTATTACTAAGCTTTTGCTCTGCAACGCGACCGCTATTCTGAGACCAGTTGCACGAAATAGTCTTAGCTATCCTCTTTATGCTAAGTCGTCTCAAGTTCTTATGCCACATTCTTAACATAGTCGTATCTACGCTAATGTCTATGTTACGAGGGTGAAACAAGAAGTCAAAACGTCGTAGCAAAAAGAGGATAGCTAAGCCCCTTTCGGCTGGACGTGAACTTTATGGACTGCCGAAGCGGTCATTTGCGCATTTTGCAAAGGTTGCTATTTTCTAAACAAAATGATTTTCAAAGCCCCTAGGACCTCACCGTATTTAATATACTGGCTACATTTATCTCTATTCATTGATTGGTTTAATGAATGTCACATGATTAAAAATAAACCAACTATCTTAGTATCAACGAACTATTAACGGATCCGTAAATAGTATCTAAAGACTATTTACGGACTGTCCTAATTTAAACACTAGATGGCGCTCTTCCCGGATACCCGGAATAGCGAGCGATGAACTCTGTGCACACGGAGTTTGACTATTCAAATTTGATGACTGTTGCCTTTCTGAGAGTTTGACTGTTAAAGTGTTATCATGGTTATAGTGACTACCAAGTATCATCAAGTTGTAAGTTTGAAATCCATTATATAAAAATCCAGTATATAAAACAAATATAAACTGTGTTCATTCTATAGGTTCGAACTATCATGACTATGGTCCCTCTGTGCGCCCCTCAGCAAATAGTACTTTTGCAGGCACATCGGGCCCATAGTTTTAACCAGAACCTTTCATAACAGTATATATGTGTATACTATTTCCACTTTTGCTGCCCATGGATCAAAAATAGCGTTCGCGTTGTAGAGCGAAAGCCCAGTACATGTATTATTCAATGGGGAACCCATCCCTGGAATTAACAGATGAACAAACTTTGAACAAAATCGGAGAATCTGTTCGAAAGTTATGAATTTTTAAATTGTCAATGTATCAATATCCTGATACTTGCAACTGATGAGAGTCCTTGTGGTCGGCAACTCCGGCACAATCTGTGACGTACAAGCTAATCGACAACTTGCCATTTACTTTGTCATTAGGAAAAAAAATGATTAAATAGAAAATTAATTCAGCATAATCCTTTCTCAAAATACATACACAATCGATATAAGGCGTGTTATATTCTAACAAAAAATGCATAACAATTTGTTCACTTTTTCTGGAAAAAGGAAAAAATTAAATAAGAATGAATGAGGAGAAGTCTGATATATGGATTAAAAATCTATAAGTTATAACTTTTAAACGGAATGTACGATATTGCTCAAAGTTAGCTCATCTAATTTTTTTCAGGAAAAAAAGTCAAGTCTTTTGTTAACAATCGGGTACTTTTTTATATAGATATCTAATATCGTCCATGATTTCACGAAGTGGTGATAGCCAGCTAGATGATCATATTGTCCGGAACAATCACTACGATGACAATTTCATCATTTTATATCATTACCAACAATATACGAGTCAGTAGCAATTGGAAAATGAATGCAATACGTATAATGAAAGATGATACACCATCACTTGCGCATTATCGAACATAAATTGTTTTTGAAATTATTCATCAGTGTAAAATATTAGTTATGAGAGTAAGAGAATTAGAAAAAATATATATATTGATTTGTGGAAACGGAGAGATCGACCAATTAAAAAAAAGCAATAGTTTTAAAGTCAGTCCGTCATGAACGACATGACTTCCGGTTGCGATAGTCAAACTGTCCGCAGCCATTTTGATTGCGAAGATTGCCGAACCGAAAATCACATCATTTTTAGCGAGTGAGCAAGCTTTATTTCGCTAGCTCACAGCGCGACAGTCGCATACGTATGCGTTCTGCACGTGTTTAGAAAAAAAATCGAAGCCGAAGAGGGGACGAAGTTACAAGCAACGACAACAAGGATCGAAAAATCGTACGAAGTGTTCCGAGTTTCTGAGCTTGGCAAGGTGCGTAAGCAAGGAAATTTTCAAATATCGCCTGATCGTTGATGCCAATACGCAACACTCCGTCCGTGCGCGCTCACAACCGGAAGTCATGGCAACCATATATGACGGACTGCCTTTAAAGTGAGGTCTTCTCTTGTTAAAGAAGAACCAAGAAGGAAATCATGAATATGCCTACAACATATTTTACAAGTATGAAAAGGTGATTATGTGGATAATATGTTGAAAGAACTGTTTTATACCAAATTTGGTCATGTAAAACAAAAAACCTAAATTTAGGGCTCGTTTTTTGCATTTCGGTTTCGGGATCTTTCGAGTTATTTCGTGTTATTTCGGTAATGACGTCAAGGAAGGGACATTTGCAGAAGGAACCATCCAGTATAATTCTAGAGGGCAAACTGTCTTCCTCTACATGCTTTGAATTATTGTATTTATTTACTTTTATGGCCTGTAAATCTATCCAAAATACTATGACGGAAAACGCTCTTGTAAGTAAAGTGTAAGTGCATTGTTGTCGTAAATCAAATGGTACGCTCGCACATTCTTTTCTTTGTTCCTTATGCCTTTTATATCTGAGAAAATAATTGCCACACTCAAGGAGTCGGGTTGTTATTGTAACATTTCATTCATTGGACATGTCTATTTACTGAATTTCACATCCTTTCAAGCAGTGTGTTGTGGATGCATAGCTCTATTATGTACAAACAAGAAAATTCCTTCCTCTTATTATGCTGAGTAATGTTGAACATGAAAACACCGTATCAATCGGAGAAATACTTTCTTTTCAGGGCAGGTAACCCTTTCGAAGGCTTCAGTGGAAGTTGTTTGGTTCGTTCAAGTTTCTTTTCATTCTTGCTCGAAATGTATTCCCTTTTTTGACGTCACAATACCAATCACCTTTCGCACTCCGTTCGCATTATGTTCGTCAAACCCACACGTTCCAGGCTTGATAATGTCTTCGTGATTCTCTTTTAAATCATATCTAGAAGCTACAATTTCTTAAAGGCCTATATATAATGATATTGAAACGTACTCTTCTGTATATAGG
>BQKZ01002885.1:17168-60360 GCA_036244855.1 Temnopleurus reevesii | reverse complement strand
CTCTTTAAAGGTAGAATACTTCATTTTCAGCCTAAAATTTGACTTTCCAAGATTGTTGTGTTATGTTGAAGAGTACTAAATGTCAGAACTTATCACCAATCAATTAAGCACAAAGATTGATCATGATAAGCGCATTTATAGTTATTCTAATAATAATTCTTTTATTATTCGGGCCTCGAATTAATGGACCGTGCGTTCAAAATTCAAAACACCCGTTGACCCCTCGTTGACCAATAGCGCAAGAGTCTCTCTCAGTATTCCGCATGGTGTGGCAGTGTATTGAAATGCATACCGTACGTGTTCTTACAAGGTTGTGTGTGTGTGGTTATGCGCTATAGGAGTATCGCTATACCGTTGGTGTCAAGATGAATTATGATAGAAATTTTTTTTATTTGAATTAAATATTCTGGACTACATTCGACCAAAATACTTCATAGAGGTTATTATTTTGGCATATCCGAGGTACACGAGTTGTAAGCATAACCGTAATGTGTGCAAATGTAGTTTTCTACCTTTAAAGGGTAGACAAGGGTTCTTTCAGAAATATGTTTGTACATCTACGCAGGACTATATGAATGACTGGGGACAATTTTCAGATGTAATTTAGCTATAGTGGTTATCATTGTAGGAAAGGAACACCAGTTGTTTTTAGAGTCATGTGTACCATTATGAACAGCTTTATGTAACACAACACAGGTGTTCAGTGACATAAAGGGATTATTATTGATTGCAGGATGGGAAGTAAAGTCTTGCACAGAGTCATGTTCAGCTTTGTACATTGTTCAGCTCTGTAACGTGATACTATTTGGCCATACCCTAAATACAGACGGATTACATAGAGCACCCAAACCAACCAAACCAAACCATATTAAGATATATATATAGTATAGTCAAGAACTACATAAATCATATAATTATTATTCATACATTTGGGTGAACACCAAAGTAGCAATGAAAAGAAATTCACCAAACTGAAAGATGTGATCTAAAAATTGAGCCATTAGGACAATACTCCCATTCAAATAAATTTCTTTGTCATAAATTCATGATGATACTATGATTTGCATCAATCGTGATAGGAATAATGAGATAAACTTACCATTGCACCACAAAGTTGGTTTTGCTCCATGAGTGATGATGATATGTCTGGTTGTATTGGCTGTTTGGGATGACATTCTGCTCATTTTTATCATCAATTGCTCCTCAGTGCCCTTGCAATTAAAAAAGTTACAGATTTAATTAGGTTCATTGTAGGGAAGATTAAATACCCTAAAATGGGCGGCAAAGAGGGATAAAACTTACAGTCTATTGGTATGTGAAATAGCATGGTATAGATTTACATCATCAAAGACATTTTCAAATCAGCAAAAAAAGAGACAAAACATTTAATACATCTCGGCGAGTACGCTGTGTGTCAACCGACAAGCTCTGACCACTCACTCAAGTAACTGTAACTATGACAATAGAACGGGAAGAAACAAGGTGCAAACTGCATTATGGTTGGCACTGACGCGTACAAGAACTTTTGCTACAGTCAAAATGAGTGTTTACTCTGCCATTTTCAGGGGAAAAGATATAAGTAAGCCATTTTCAGAAAGCTAGATTTTGCTCTTTATGATATTTACTATTATAATATTGCCTGGATTTCCCCTTTAAGAAAAAAATAGTAAAGAACTTACCTCCCATTTAAGTGCTTTCGTCAACGCTTGGAGTTCCTGTATTAAGGAAAAACAATGAATTATACGGTTTTAGAGACCTTTTATTACTTACGCCCTAAACTATGTTGATGCTGCGCTAAAGATAACTAAAGTAAGCAACTATGAAAAATGTCCAATATCTATTATGTATAAATCATCCTTCTGTAAATTACTGGTAGTCATCTCATCCTTTAAGAAGTATTAACCAATTAAAATTTCATTGTAAAAATGCATTATGGTGTACTGCTATCAACATACATGTAGTATCACTTTCTATCTATATTAACGCATTGACTACTGGAGCTGGGTAGTTTCTGCACAAAGGTTATGTGAATAAATGAATTCAGGAGTCAATGGGTTAAAGCTCCAAACAAGAAAGAGATGGAAAAATTTACTATGTTGTATGGGACAAAAAAAAAATTCTACTCCAGGGGAAATACACTTCCTAATTCTATGAAAAACAACATAGTGGAGGCGCCGTGGTGTATTGGTCATGACTCTCGCTTTTCAACCAGAGGGTTGTAGGTTCGTGTCCCACCCATGGCGTTAATTTCCTTAGGCAAATAAATTATTTACATTATGCTGCACTCAACCCAGGTGAGGTGAATGGGTACCTGGTAGGAATATTTATTCCTTTATACGCCATTTACGCTAGTGGCTGCTGGGCTAAAGCTAGGGTAATAATGCTGCAATTATAAAGCTCTTAGGGAATTATCATGAAGAGTTGATATGCGCTATATAAAAGTCGTCCATTATTATTATTATTAATATTATTATTTCCAAATGAAAATCAATACACATGTGAATTCAATATCATAGCTTCAATGGATTACTATATTAAATTACATTATCAATCATTATCTACAAGAATGAATACCAGCTGTTCTTAAAGTCTTTTTTTTCTTGGTTAAATATCGCCCAGTTGTAATACTTACTGATTCATTTCCGACGACATAATCAGCTTGTGTTATAACTTCTACTAAAAGTTCTGTTGACTGCTGGCACACATACACTGCTGACAAGTTCACGACTAACCCTTTCTTTTCTTTGCTTATAAAGTCCACGAGATGACGAATGATGGATGGATAAGTATGGATGAAATACCCCTATGACAAATGAAAGAGAACATAGATTGTTTGAATTCAAACCAACACAGTGTTACTTTATTTACTATGTTATTTACTCTGNAAGAGTTGATATGCGCTATATAAAAGCCGTCCATTATTATTATTATTAATATTATTATTTCCAAATGAAAATCAATACACATGTGAATTCAATATCATAGCTTCAATGGATTACTATATTTAATTACATTATCAATCATTATCTACAAGAATGAATACCAGCTGTTCTTAAAGTCTTTCTTTTCTTGGTTAAATATCGCCCAGGTGTAATACTTACTGATTCATTTCCGACGACATAATCAGCTTGTGTGATAACTTCTACTAAAAGTTCTGTTGACTGCTGGCACACATACACTGCTGACAAGTTCACGACTAACCCTTTCTTTTCTTTGCTTATAAAGTCCACGAGATGACGAATGATGGATGGATAAGTATGGATGAAATATCCCTGTGATAAATAAATTTAGTTTATATTAATTTAAACTAACAGAGTATTCAAATAATAGTGATTTGCATTGAGGACAACATGCCACATAGTGCCTAAATAGAATCATCATTGGTGCTAGTGATATGGTGTGCTGAGGGCACTAAATGTCATACTGCCCGAAAAACTGTCCCATATTTTAATAATTAGCCTATCAAATACCCACGTCAGAACTATAACAACTTTCTACAAAACAATTCAAATGGCAAAATACATGTAACTTGGGTCCTTTCATTTTTTTTTTTTACAGAGTCACCAAATTTTTGTCACAAAAATTCCCAGATGCAGAGGTGTACCTTTCATCAATGTGTGTAATTTCAATGAGATTACTCTGTTCCATGCAGTATGGCCAATATACATGTACCTACATGTACATGTAGCCTCAAAAGCGAGCTCAGCTATGCCGGCCCTTGTGACAACGCACTTGTTTGCTGATTGGTCATTTTCAGCCTTGCGTTATAGAACCAGGAAAACAGATGTGCAACTGTTCCTATGATCTCCTCTGACAATTAATCCAGCATTTGCCAAATGCAACACTCGGTTGAATAGGCGGGTTTACTTATATATTCAAATTTATGTGCGTTTCTTGCTACCGAACGTATATACGTGGTATTCCTTAAACCGTTTGATAATAATAAGTCTACAATACTAGGAATCCAGTTTGCATGCATTACTTGTTGCTATGTCGGGCAAGCCTCGGGCAAGCTTTAGGGTTGTCATGAACAACCTTTGTGTTGAAGGTATGCATAAAATTTGCATCTATTAGTAAACCCGCCTATTGAAAGACAAACTTCAGAAGACTCTAAAAAAAAACTTTGATGATATTTTGATCAAACTGCGAAAAAAAGCTCACCACTAGGTAGAACCATGATGCACTGTGTATAAGTCTCCATGTTTCATCTTTTAAAATAAACTCTGATGAGAGGTGTTTAGCTGCTCCAAAATTTGCAAGAAGACATCTGAACAAAGATGAATAAACAAAAAATATTACTACATCTACCTTGTATGCAACATTATGTATGCAACACTTCACCACAACATACATCTTTGAGTAAAGTTTTTTTATTTTCTATGATGTGTGTGACATATTAAACGTCATATATCTTTTTTAACATATAGAAACATTTGTTGCATTCCAAATGAGCTATGATCACCATTCATCATCACATCACAGATAAATGGGCATGAGTTTTGTGTGAATTATGTGAAATATATTACATGTCACACGTATCATACGCAATTACACCTGTACATGATAATCATTTCCATACATGATGTGATGACCAGCTATTATGAGTCAAAGCTCATAATGAAGGCAACGATTTACTCTTCATGAATATTGAGAAGAAAAAAAATCCAATGATTCATTCACCAATATATGATTTTGTACCACAAAGTCAACATACTTAGTCACACCCTTTGCAGATAGTGGCCCATATGATGGAAATAAGAATCATGGTTGTCTTGTATGTTTTAACTCTGATTTGGAAATCTTTTGGAAGGCTTATTTGTATATTTCAAAATTTCAAAATTTTGTAAATAAAAATCGATTTTAAAATAATTGGCTTATTTGTTGATTGGAACATCTGGTAACACCTGATCGTCATCTAACCTTCAAATCATTTTGACTGTTTATTTGTCCATCAATTTTCAAATAAGGCTAAAATAAATTGTTTGGATGCTTCAACCGACCAACCCTCCCAAAATGGCCTGACCCGAACTATTTTCTTACTCGAATATGGCAAAATTAATAATAAGCCAATGAAATACAACCTGAAAAGTCATTTTCAGGTGATCTTTAGTTTCCTTCTTCCCTTCCAAGTCTTATTTTTTAGTGAATCGTATTCAAATCATGTTTTTTTTNCTATTTATACATAATTTGTACCTTACTATGTTTTGTTCTTGAATGTTATGATTACTATGTTGTATTGTACAGTATATTGTATGTATATCGTTGTTATACCTGCCATGTGCCCGGAAAGGGGCCATGGGCCTGGTTATGCATGTAAACTGGCACTTGTTTCTAATAAATGCTTGGTGAAATCAAAAAAATAATTGATTATTACTATCCTTATGCAGTAACCAGAACCGTTTATCCTCTCAAAAATCACTTCATATTCCTCCATAAATTAATATACTCTATGGGTCTACATCATTTCAAGCAGCTTTATAGCAGAACTTCAGAATAATCTGCCAGATGATATCAAGAACTCAGACATTGTTGACAATATTACTGGACATCTGAACAATTCTATTAATGAAAACCCTGCAAATATTGAATTAAATATATAATATTGGTTCTATACTGAGCACACTTTTTAATCACTATTGTTTTCCTTTTCTTTTCTCTTATATAGTGCATAGAAACAAGCTTGTGATATGCACTTTACAAGTACAAGTACAGTCATTCCATTCTGGGGCCTGTAACATAAAAGATGCAATAAAACTTACAATAAATATTAATCGTAAGTCTATGACAAAATGTGTACAAAAGAGATGCAATTAATTGCAAGATATATCGTATCTCTTTTATGATACAGGCCCCAGAATATGCATGAAGACAAAATTAAATGAGAACTGCATAACAGCCCTAAGACAGAGCGAACATCACAATAACCATACTCTCAGTCATTAATTTTTAATGAAAGCAAGCCTTTAATAAATATGTGAAAAACCTTATGCTTTTTCCAGAATGGTTGACATCTCTGCAACTTGCAAAACAATGCTCACCACTAGGTAGAACCACGAGGCACTCTGTATAAGTCTCCATGTTTCATCCTTTAAAATGTACTCCGAGGAGAGATGTTTAGCTGCTCCAAAATTTGCAAGAAGACATCTAAATGACACAAAGAGAACGCTACTTTATATACATGTACCTTGTGTGGAAAAATTTATATGCAAATCTTCACCTCTATTTCCGTCTTGTTATAAGGATTATCTGTAACTTTTGTGACCTAAAAAGTTGAATTTTTGATACATAATCTTATTTGGAAGAAGAGAACATTAAATTTCATAACTATAGGTTTCTTTATAATCTCAAAGAGCCACTTGTTGCCTTCAAAATGAGCTATGAATCAACACCAAATCACATGTCACACACACCATGCAAACTTCTATATTCAATTACATATCTTGTGATAACCAGCTATGATGAGTCATATTGAAGACAATGAGTTGCTATTTGTGAATATTAAGAAAAATATTACCAAAATGCAATGCTTCCTTCATCAATATAAGATTTTGTATGGAAAAGTCAACATATTTGGTCACACACATTACAGATAATGGTCTGTACGACGGAAACAAGAATCATGGTTGTCTTGTATGTTTCAACTTTGATTTGAATATCTTTTGGGGGCTTATTTGTATGTTTCTTCTTTTCAAAATTTTGTAAATAAAAATCGATTTTAAAATAATTGGCTTATTTGTTGATTGGAACATCTGGTAACACCTGATCGTCATCTAACCTTCAAATCATTTTGACTGTTTATTTGTCCATCAATTTTCAAATAAGGCTAAAATAAATTGTTTGGATGCTTCAACCGACCAACCCTCCCAAAATGGCCTGACCCGAACTATTTTCTTACTCGAATATGGCAAAATTAATAATAAGCCAATGAAATACAACCTGAAAAGTCATTTTCAGGTGATCTTTAGTTTCCTTCTTCCCTTCCAAGTCTTATTTTTTAGTGAATCGTATTCAAATCATGTTTTTTTTTAAATGTCCAACTAACGGACGCTATTTTTCAAAAATATTATTTCAGGGTAGCCAAACAATTTCTTTGCCCTAAGTGAGCTCTTTACCTATTTTGTGGCGTGATAAGCACACTACATGTTCCTGTTCCCAGGTTGGGATGTATCTCATACTGAACATCAACTCCTTCCGATCGTGACATATCCGTCAACATCTTGCCGAACTCGTCATCTCCGATACAACCAAAGGACATCGTGATGTCAGGGATTCTCAGAAGCCACTGTGGAAACAAAAAGTTTAAAAATCAGGAACATGAGGACCAGTCTTACAATTCTTAAAAAAAAAAGATTAAACTACTGTGCATTTTTCTTGATACATAGCTGCCAATGCCACCTAAATTACTTTTTTTCTTATTTTGCTTGCGAAGTGTGCACTTCATTATATAGACATCAGTTACTATTTAGAACACTGCTGTGTCAATGATACTATTGTTCAGATTTTACATCTATTTCACAAAATAGTAAAAAGAAAAAAGACAGTACTTTCAAGATTTTTGCTGGAACATACAAAAAAATATTTTATATTGGTCAAATGTTCTATCTTCAGAGAATGGATAATAGGAATTAAAAAAAATGTAGATGCATTCAAGATTGGAAGAAAATGATATGAAAAATATATTGGTAATTTTTTGTCTTCAGAAAATAGATACATAAATACTATTTTGGGGTTAAAGAAAAGTCTAAAAATAGATTTACATTCAAGATTATTGGAAGAGAATTATCAAAAATATGTTTGGTAAGTTTTTTATGTTCCAAAAATATATTTAAAAAAAATCTCAAAAATGTATTGGTCAAACATAGTGTCAGAAAATGGCTAAAAATAGTCTAATTTTTGGTTATTTTTGTCAAAAGAATAGATGAAAAATAGCCTCATTTGGGGAAAATAGTAAAATAAAAAAAATAAAAAATATATATATATATTTACATATATTTTTCTCATGTTTTTCTTCATTCCAAATATTGTAGTTTAATTAATCAGAATAGGGAATACCTCATAACTATGTTTGTTAGCAAGAAATGGGCAAAACATTTAATATTTCAGGAAACCAGCCTAGTGGCAAAATGTGTGCTTAATTACTTTACAGGCCAGCCTTCAGTACACAAAGGTTTTTCTTGACAACCCTTGCCTGAGGCTTGCCCGAGATAGCAACAACTATTTTTTTTTCCAAACTGAATCCATGTATTGCAGATCAAATGTTATTTAAACAAGTTTAAGAAATACCACATAACGACATTCATTGGCCAGAAATGTGCATAAATTTGAATCTATTAGTAGACCGGCCTTGAATACATTTGTATATTTCCTCTAGACCCAAAATAAGCATTTCCCATTAATTTCCTTTTGAATCCTGGTCTTACTTGCATGACAACCTACCTGAGCGACTCTAAGAGCATTAGGGACTGCCCCACCTGGGATGATCTGTACGTTTGGATGGTTGGCCAGCTCCTCAAATAATCCGCTCTGTTCCTCAGTAGTTTGATTTGAACTATTGCTCTCGAGTCCGTACCTATGATAATGTATGACAGATAATGCGTAAGCTGATGTTGGTATTTCACCAAGATAAGAACGATTTAAAGAATGACAATTGGTATCAGTTCTTGCCTTGAATATGTGTAATAAAAGAATGGATGCCAATCTTTCTTCAAGTCATTCTTTAAGTCTTTCTTATCTTGGTGAAACACCATCCATGAATTTGCTCAAAATGTTCATTCACTATAATACAGAGATGCCACAAGGGTCAGATGAAATTTCCTGAAATAGTGAGAAAATTGCCTGAAAATTGCAACTTGCCTATACTTTTGTACACAATCATCTCACCACATTTCCTGAAATCAGGAAATTTCCTGAAATGTGGCATCTCTGATAATATAATGCCCATAGGCTTGTATACACTGATCTTTTAAAATATAAAAATCACAACCCACTAATGAAAGAAACTAATCTACCATTCATAAATAAAGGATTGGCATCAACTTCCCTAGAAAATTGATAGACTGATTCTTGTATCTTCGTCTAATGACACAGAGTCCTTTGTTTCAGCGGTTTGAAAATATGTGGACTAAAAATATTGAAACAGAATGTTTTCCAATTAGCATGTAAAACTCTTTTTTTAAATAAATGTCACTCATTGGAAAAAAGACTGGGTACTTATGAGTTTTAGGAGCCTAAATTATTTCAGGTTTAATTGAATTCAGCTAACAGAACAAAACATGGTGGTTTATTCAATCAGCATATGCATGCAAGTTAGCAACCTTGAATATTATAATCCCCTACAACCATAGACCTTCCACCTCTATGCTTCAACTAACTGAATAAAGCACATTGGTTTATTCAATCAGCATATATTCGCTTGCTGAAGCTACAGTGTAGCAACCTGAAATAATTTAGGCCCCTAAACACCCCACATGACCTACAACTGTACTGGCTGGATACTTACCGCTCAAGAAATTCATCCCCCACATCTGCTATGAAGTCAAGAAGCGGTATCCCAAAACCTGCAATTTTTCCAGGGCTGTAATAAGGAAATTGGTAAACTTTTAAAGATCGAGGCTGAAATATAAAAGAGATCAAAGAATATATATGCAGATCAATCTAGACAGAAAAGGAAGTTCAAGCTCACATTACTTAGCGGAACAAATTAAACCGAGGTCTTTTTGAAAAAAAATTGGCAGAAATTGAACAATTTTTTTTCTTTTCTACAAAAGAAAAATTGGTTAATTCCAAGAATTTTTGTTCCAAAGGACCTTAATCAAGTATAAATGCAATTCTAGTCAAACCTGTCTATTTTTTATAGTGAAAAACATAAAAGTTGGCCTCTATAGACAGGTTCGTTAACACACATTCTTGAGGGAAACTAATCTAATTTCGCCAGTGTTAACAAGTTGGCCACTATAGACAGGTTTGACTGTAATCTGTAATGTAAAATTATAAAAGTTTTATAAAACTTTATATGCTAGAAAGTTCCACAAATCCTCACTGACAATTCTTTTGAGATTTTTTATTTTTTTAAAAATTATTTCTGTTTAGTAAAAGCTGATCTTAGTTTGATGAGCAGCAAGATAACATAATCACTGGCCTACAGCTACACTGGCCTCTTCCATTTTATTGGAAATTGAAATTAATTCTCTTCTTTGCTTACCTGCTACGTTTAACTTTTGAAGAATCAACATCAACACTTGCCATGATTCAACTCTGAGACTAAGATGTCAGAAAGAATTGAAGTAGTGTCCGCACTCTTGTCAAGCCTACTTGCTTTAGCTCAAATATTGCCCTGACAATTTGGTATTTCAGAATCAAACTATGGCCTGATTATAACAAGTGATACGATATGCTATGGAGAGGTTTCTTCCAGCTGTGCGTAGGAAAGTATAACTTTTTAGTAACTGTGTATGTATGATCCTGCACTGTGTTAAAATCTATTAAAGTTAAACTACTACTACTAGTGATCATGATATACACACATCCAGCTTCCAGATACCAGAAGTGGACTGTACTAAAACAGGAACAAGTGAGGAATTCCTCTTCTTGATAATCACTTAAATCGTTCAGTCTGCTCCCGAAATGAACTCTGTCTGGTCAACAGGAAGGTTGGTCTTCACTATGTAAATGTCAAAAGTGGAAAAGGTAAACAACCGCCTGCCGGTATGTATCAGGTGATCACTGACTTTTGTTAGTGTATTTCAAGGTTAAGGTATTATTTTTATTACTTAAAAAGACTCATTTACACGATTAATGATCAAATTTCCATTAAAAACATATATATTATTTTTATTACACCTTTTCATGTTCCTGATATCACTTATTTGTATCTAAATCATCAATAATTCTTATAGAATGAAATAATTATAGAACTTGCGGATGAAAAATTATTAAATTCATTAATTCATCAGCTGCGGTCGCGCGCGCCAGACGTCGACATCATTGACGATCAAAATTATGCCAGAAATTGACGACAAAATCAACTTTACCACAATATGACACTAGATAGAAGTGGATGGAATCATCTCTACTGTTCATTTTTTGTTTGATGTGATCTGATACGTTCTTTAACCTTCTTTAACAAACATTTACAAGTGTTGTAAATATTTTGGCTCTCGACAAGTTTGTTCTGCCACGTCAGCGGGGAGTTGAAAACTTTTCATCGCCAGACTTCGGGGGAGAGGCGAGGGTGGAAAGCGTATATCGACCGGGCCCGCAGCTGCAGCTCTTCGTGTATTCCCGATTACGGTAGGCCTAGGCCTAATTGTTACATGATCATAATGTAGATTCCTATTCAAAAGAATATGTCAGCTGAAACATTCCTGTATCAAGACTTCTGTCTAAGAGTTAACAATGAATTTACAAGCTATGTAATATAAACTGTTTTTTTTTTAAACTATGAAGTATATAATTTGATTTGAAATTAAATGTCTGATCTTCATTTACATTACACAAAGTGAATATGGATAATTATTATCAATGCCTTCTCTTTAACATTAATTTGTGTAAATCAATTTTTAACATTCCCTTTTACATTTGAATAATTAAGAATATATTCATTCTAGAGGCAAATGAGGCAAATTAACACCTTTTATTTTTTCTTCTTCTTTTCTCATTCGATTAATGTTGAGATGGATGAGATTTAGTTTGAAATTGAGTTTGAGATGGGATTATTGTGAGTGCAAAATTATTTATTTAGTAATCATCATTTTGTATTCTAATTTTCCTTTTTTTTTTTCTTAGTCCTGTGTCTCATGAATAAAGTCTAACATTACTTTGAATGTATAAAGTGCACTGGAAATATGATCCAATATCAGGGGTTTTAAATTTGATAGAAAATATGGTATGTCTACATGTATATTGTCTTTCAAGAAGCCTGTGAAGACAATTAGACAGTTACAAGAGAGCTTGAGCTTTTGATCCTAGCAGAATCTTAATAATCATATTCAAAATTTTATAAAAATTACAATGCTTAGTCATTTTGGTGTGAATCTCCATGGATTCTATAAATGTCGCACACTTCTTTTTCTTTTTTTTTTAAATTCACAGGAACTCAGAGCGATCACCATGAGTCTGTTAGCAGCCGGCTTCTACGGACTCTGCTCCGGTTCGATGTCTTTCATCAACAAACTTGCCATGAACACCTACGGCTTCAATTACCCTGAAATCATCATGCTTGCCCAGATGAGCGTTACCGTGGCGATCCTCAAACTCCTCCATCTTGTCGGCAAGGTCAACCTGCCTCCCTACACCCAGGAGAACGCCAGACGCTGCTTCTTCCCTTCTCTCTTCTACATCCTGAACTCGACGTTTGCGCTGAGCGCCCTCTCTGGCATGAATATTCCAATGTACAATGTGCTGAAGAGGACGGGGCCGTTGTTTTATATCTTTTTGGCGGTCTGTATCCTAAAGAAAGGCTGGCCGTCCGCCTCTGTCATTTGTGCAGTTCTTCTGACATCTAGTGGGTGCTTCATTGCAAGTAAGTGTCGATTATTATAGCCTAACAGTTCATGTTTTACAGGTCTTGATCTTTACTTTTCCTTTCGGGAGCCAGCCATGCTCCTCGACTTTATGTTTGGGGAGCTTGTCTACTTCTCGGAGAGCTTATTTTTATCTTGTAATTTCATGAAAAAAATTGTATAAAAAAACCCGTAAAGCCAGTCAAGCTCTCCGACTAATTTTCTAAGGAGCCCCTTGCAGTTATGGGAACCATTCGTCACTGGGCTCCCTTTAAAGTTGAGCCCATATTTAAAGTGTTTCAGGACCATGTCCCTCCCATTGAAAAATCACCAAGGGACAATCCTCCCTAGGTTGCATGTACGCAATTGTCGTCCAAAAAATGCATTAAGCAGTCAAAAATTGGGCCTTTGTTTTGTCATAGTAATTTACTGGTGGACTCTGCTCAAGAGTGGCTGAATTGATTAAGTCATCATTTTGTTGACTTTTCTGAATTAAAAGAAGAAAATTTGAAATTTTGTATACAGAATGAAAGAGGAGTTGTTCAACAAAACTTCTCAGATTCTGTCGATGTTACCAATTGATAGACAGGCNNNGTGGGGGGGGGGGCGGGGGGGGGGGGGGGGGGGGGGGGATTGGGGGCACTAGCCCCCCGGGTCACAGTTAGAGGGGCGCCAAAATTTGGTGACCAAAAGTGCTTATAAGGGGGCGCCAAATGGGCGGGGGCGCCAAAATTTGTGCTCAGGTGAGGTGAGGACCTTTTTTTTTGCTTGTTAGCTCAGCCGGGAGGGTTAAAAATTGTGATAATTTCCAAACCCCAAAAGGCAACTTACAGTTAAAATCATTGCATTTTTACATAATGCAATTCTAGCTCATGCCTATTTGATAGAATACATTCATAAATGCTGAAGGACATTTGCTAGGCATTTATCCAAAAAGGAAATATTTTTGACACTTTCTCCTTGACAACCAATTAAATCAATGGAATTTTATAGTAAGGCACTAATGAGGTTAAGTTGAGTCATGAATGTAAACTTATCTATATTGAGTACTTGCAAATAACATAATTCAATTTGGTAAAGTTCAATTGTAAATCATTATTTGCTCATTACATGTACATTTTCTTTGAAAATGATTTGGCTCATTCTATTTATTACAGTTTGAACACTAATTTTCCAAAAATTATCAATTTTATATTATGTTTAAATTTTACCTTTCATTCCTTGAAACATATAATCCTGTTTTTATTTTGTTCTTCAAAATGGGCAATCCATATGAATGCTTAATTACTGCAGTCGTAAATTACTCTGCCTTTTCTCTTTCAAAATATGGGGTATAGAAATAATACTGAAGGAATACAACATTCATTGTAAATTGTAATACAATTCATTTGTGTATAATACAACACAATATGAATTTAAAAAATACTTTAATTGCTCCTTTCTCTGAAGTACAGTGCAATTTGGAATCAATGTACTCGTCTGGACAATTGGGTCATAGTTGGATCACTCAATTGACGATACACGTATCTCTTGTTCTAGAATATTGACAAGATATATTTTTATGTAAATACAGTGAATATAGAGAAGTGTGTAATATGGAAATTTTAATAAAATAGTAATGCACTGTATCCTAGATTTAAGGAGGTCTTTGGGAACAAGGGAATTACCTCTTTATATCCAAACTTTGTTATATCAGGGCTAAATACCAAGGGGTACATGTAGGATTAGGAAAATTTTGTTATAGTGAGAGTTTGTAATATTTGCATAGCTGCCAAAAGTAGGATCTTATCCTATTTTAGTACGTAGGATTTTTCAGAGAAAATAGGACACGTATAGGATTGTAAGTCCTTAAAATACAGTGTTAAAAAGTGCACGAAAGCTAATAATTTTTTAAAAGAATTCTTATGCTGAAATGAGAGGATTTTCATAGACGGGAGGTTGGCAGCTATTTACTAGTGCTTGTTATAATGGTATTTAACTATATTTTTCATCCTCCTATTTTCAGGTCTTGTTGATCTTTCACTCGAGCCGAAAGCATATTTATGCAGTATATGTTTTAGCAGAAGTTAGTGATCAGTGTTTTGATAATGGGATTAAACTATATTTTTCATTCTTTTCTCAGTTGATGGTGATCTGCTATTTGAGCCTAAAGCATATGTATTCATTATCTGTTTTGTTTGTAATAATGGGATTCCACTATATTTTTTGTTCTCCACTATATTTTTTGTTCTCCTTTTTTCAGGTTTTGGTGATCTGTCGTTCGAGCCTAAAGCGTACGTATTCGGTATCTGCAGCATATTCCTACAAGGTATCTACCTCACACTCGTTCAGAGACTTGGTCTGAAGGACGAGATGTCGGCCAACGGAATCCTCTACGTAAACAGCGTCAACTGCCTCCCGTTCCTCATCGTTTACTCCCTCCTCACGTCGGAATTTATGCAGTGCATTGCCTTTTTCCAATTGGCAACGCTGCACGTATACCTCATACTACTTCTGGTTGTGACGGCAGGATGCGTGCTGAACTATTCGCAGTTCCTCTGCACGACGATGAACTCGGCGCTGACGACGAGCATTGTGGGCGTGATGAAGAGCGTCATCACGACCATCGTGGGTATGTTCACGTTTGGGGGCGTGACCTTGACGACGTACATGTTGTTGGGCGTGTCCATGAATATCGTTGGCGCCTTCTGGTATGCGTTTGCCAAGTATAGAGAGAGTTTAATCGGGAAAATGAAGAGACTTAATTCTGATATAGCTATGAGCGAAATGGGTGATGCTACCCCGGAGAAAAAGAAACCTTTATCTAATGGCGTTGGTCATTCATGATATATCAAAAATTTAATTTCAAATTTATGATTATTCCTCAGAAACTTGCCACCAGATCAGGTTATATTCTAGCTCTGCCATTCGGTTTTTAGAAATTATATGTGAGACAAAGTCAAAGAAAATTTTATTAATTCACTGAAAAAAATCATTGATTATGTGATTCTTTAATTTAGGAATATTTATATACAAAGTTGTGTGCACCAAGAAGTTGATGATGAAGATGATGATGATGGTAATGAAGATGATGATAATTTTCATGATGGTTAATATTCATATGGTTGTTATTAGAATGTATACATTATATGAAAATTCTGGAGCTTGCATGGTGTCAAAAACTTAGGAATATGACTATGAATTTCGGCAACCACAAACCTTATTCATATATTTACGTGATAGTTACCTACAATGGAAGCCTGAATTCTTTGGTAACCTGTTACGTTATCACTACAAAATTGAGAGAAATGGGTTCACAGTGCCATGCCCAATGTTCATTTCATTTTTTTTTCCGTTTCAAACAAAATACAAATCAATACAGTATGACAAAATAAGTGTAATATACATAAATCAAGATTAATACGCATAACTTTTTCCAAAATAACAAATTTTCAAAATCATACTTAATTGTAATATCTTATGCCCTGGTCACATAGGACCCCGGCAGCAACACGATTCACCCCGACTCTTTGTTAATTCACAGTTAACTGCCTCAGAACAACGAGTCGGGGTGAATCGTGTTGCTTCCGGGGTCCTATGTAACCGGGGCTTTAGTTACAAAGGTAAAAGAAAACAGAAGGAAGTGATATTTTTCGGAAACGGAGAGACCCACTAAAAAGCATTGCTTGTAGGGTGTGGGCTACTCTACATAAATTATAAATAAATAACAATTTTGAAATGAGTAATATAAAAGGAGATGAAGAAAGGAAGTTCTGAGCTTTGTTTTCTGAGCTTTATAGTGATATCAGGTAACTAAAGGATTCTGACTTGCTCAGTAATCCAGGGCTCCATGGAAGACAAAACTTTGTTTGAATGGGCTGCCCTGGTGAAATATTAATAAATATATAATCGCACTAACATATTTGGCGTAGTTTCTGGAATAGAAATGCAGGTACTAAATAGATGCTACTTTCATGTGTCTCTACCCTGGTGAAATATTAATAAATAAATAAATAAATAATTGCACTAGCATATTTGCCGTAGTTTCTGGAATAGACAGGTACTAAATAGATGCTAATATCATGTGTTCTCTACCCCGGTGAAATATGAATAAATAAATAAAAATAAATAATCGCACTAACATATTTGCCGTAGTTTCTGGAATAGACAGGTACTAAATAGATGCTAATTTAATGTGTTCTCTACCCTGGTGAAATATTAATAAATAAATTAATTAATAATCGCAATAACATATTTGCCGTAGTTTCTGGAATAGACAGGTACTAAATAGATACTACTTTTATGTGTTCTCTACCTTGGTGAAATATTAATAGATAAATAAATAAATAAATAATCGCACTAACATATTTTCCGTAGTTTCTGGAATAGACAGGTACTAATAGATGCAAATTTTAAGTGTATTCTTTACACAAACCTAAAAGCTTGCTCGAATATTGCCCGACATACTGTAGCCAGGGAATAATTTTCCTGGTATCGCATCGCAATTTGCTATGCATTTTAGCAGGATTGCTGTACAAAATATATTTTTTATAGCAACTTTTTCACATAGAACTGTATAGAAAAGAATTGCAAAAGTTTCTTAAATGTCTTAAATTGCTACTCAAATGGGAAAAGTAAAAAATAATTCCCTGATAGCAATAAATAATTTGCAGAATGGATTCCAATATGAAGAATACCACATAACTATGTCCTTGGGAAAGAAAAGTGCCTACAATTTGGTAAACCAGCCTAATCAAGGGTATCACATAGTCATAAACAATCCAGGTTGAATTGATCAAGGCCCTTCTTCCTATTTTGAATGAACTTTGTTTTACTGTTAATTCTGCAGCGGTTATGTGCCTGCCAAGCATATGCCAAGTAGACAAGGTCAGTTTACCATCTATACTTCTTTAGCAAAATTTGAAAGGTCAATATAATTATGTTTTCAAATGCTTTGTTCTGGAAAATCAATATTGATATTCACTCTTAAAATTCCTATAGCAGACAAATACTGTAGTTCAACATGCTAATTATGGCTGAATACTTTGTGTACAAGTACACTTTATTTATAGTTTATTTATACAACATTTTGTGTTCATATGATCTACATTAGTCAGATGTTATGATATGTTAGACATGTAAATGTATGTGGTCTTTGATATACAGTATGTTTATTATGAGTAGTACTTGGATAAGCATTCTTGAAACCAGAATATGCCTAAATTGTGCATATTTTTGTGTCTAGATGGTTTTTGTATTTTTCATTTTTCTATTTTTCTATCAGAGTTGATGCAGACGTATTTTTATATGGGAGTCGTGTGTGTTGGAATGATGAAATATTCCAATTTTTTTAGTGTATGTTGATGCAATTTATAAACTCTGTTTCTATGAGATAAAGTGTTGCTCTTACTATATTTATTTCTGATATGTAACTTCAGGTAAAGAAAAAGTGATTTAAATGGTATCTGGGGCAAAAAAAAAAATTGCTAGTTGGTAGTTAAAAACAATGCCCATAATAAACTAGACATTAAAAAGATGTTTAGTTTTCCAAATACTGAATAATAAAAATACGACTGGTATGAAGACTAGTTCACACAGAGAGACAATGGGATGGACACACAAATCACAGAATATCGGAAGGAAAATCTGCGAAAGTTATCCCCAATTACAGATTATTTTTCCAATTTTGTTATGGTGGGATTGAAAAAACATTTGTGAAATCAACCAATGTCGGTTTCGAATTTTTTCAGGAAATATCGTAGCACCACCTCCACCCCCATTAAAAATATTTCGGGGGAAAAAAACTAAAACCTCTATTTCAACAATTTTTAAAGGACTATTATCCTTTCCTGATCTAAGCCTGTAAAATACCCCCTCCCCTTGAACATAAATAGGAAAAATTGTTACCATGCTCATGGTATCGTCGGAGTGGGAATAACTGATCTGAAGTAGATTCTTATATATCGTACAATGTGCAAATCTTTCATGTGTGTGTGTTCCCATGTTTATTCACGTATCCTACAGCGAGATCACCAAAGATGTTGGAGGGAGAAAGATTATGACTTTTCCAATTCTTGAAGTGACAAAACTTAGAGCTAAATAATAGTTTATTTATGTGTCATCAATATGTCAAAAATTTATGTATATTTATTGGTGAAATGCTCTGTCAAATTGCCTACAATGTAGCACCTTTAAACTCACATTCCACAAAGCTTTCTCATCTGTCTTTCTATGTAGTACTGTGCCTGTTTTAAATATTTTTGGTGATTATGGATCATGGAAATTGTACCTTTTGTATGGCTATTTATATATTTATATCTTTTTATACACATTTATTATATGATGCAGATCACCTTGTAAGTATTTTGAAGTATTCTGATTGTGGCTGAACTACTGGTCATGGATAACTAAATAGCTTTCATTTTCTGTATAAAAAAGAAATATAAATGAATTTATATTTGTCTTGCAAATGACTATTGATGAACAGTTGTACAATTTTTTTCTAACCGTTTGGAATTTTGTGGGAAATGTTTTTTTTATTATTGAAAGTAATGTAGATTCTGGGAAAGGCCAACCAATGACTTTTCTTGTCTGTCTGTCTGCCAGTTTTGTACATGTAGGTTTGTTGGTCTGTAAAGAAGAATTGTCTTTTTCCATTTAACTTCCCTTTGTCTCTATTTGTACATCAACTATGTTCAGGCGTGGAACAAATGCTATTCGATGTAGTGTATTTGGCAAGACTTGTGGTTCATGAACCACCTTGTATTTTTAATAGTCTCATTTGTATTTTTTTGATACAAAAATGTAAAACAAAGAGCATTTATGATGTTATATGTACAGTACATTTGTATCTTAGTTTGTTTCATTAAAAATGCAACATCTGCTGAAATAGCAGATTCAGTTTTTCTACGGCGACTGCGCTTTCTAGATGTTCCTTCATCCATCATTGTTTATCGACTATTTTTTTTCCTGATTTGCAAAATGTCCCTTGTAGTTGTACTTCAATTCGGAGCGTGATGTATATGTAAACAAAACAAGTGGAAGAAAAGCTCCGATCCGTGTATATCGCACGGTAAGCGGATTGACAGCTCTGTGGGCGAACTTGAACACGCCAAGGGAAAATTCACGCCTTGCCAACAGCAGAGGGAGGCATATAACTCATCTTTTGAAAGTGAAAGTCCGTTAGTTCTGAATAAACCGTCTGTGAGACGGTTTATTCATTAATCCTTTTTTATAATTAAACAAAGCCATTACATTACAAAATTTGTATTCATCAAGTGTTTTTAGGTACATATCATTTGTTTAAACTAGATAAATCCTCATGATTTGATTCTTTTTTAAAAACCCTGCCCTGGAAGTATGACAATCCCTTTAAGACGAAATGATTTAGACTGGACGCAAATTGTGGATAAAGACGCTGTGTCTTTTTTCCATGGTTTTTATGCAAAAAAATAAGGTTCATTACAACATTTTAAAAAAAACCTTTATACAGGTAAATCTCATTTGTTTTATACTCTAGTGTAAAGTAGCTTCTTATTAAATTGTGAAAATAATGTACCTACTTTATTTTTGTTCAGGCCCTAAGTCAAGCATGTATTTGAGAACACATTTATTTTTGCTTGGTTGTGGTTAAATAATTTTTTATTCATGGCTCTTCAAAATACACCATATTTATTAGTAAAAGAGAAAAAGAAAACTTGAAACGAAATGTGACCATTGCCATTGTTATTTAACGCATGGCTTTTAAAAACAAATTTACTCGCTAAAATCCTTAAACTGGCAACACATTAAACAATACGTGCCTTTGTGGTTGCTCATACGAGAGAGCATGAGGGATAATTCTAATAGTACAGATTGAAGTGATTTTGCGAAGTGTAAACAAAGCAAAATCAATTATTGTACTAGAAAGATTTCCCTGCATGCTTGGCATTTGAAGCAACCATAAAGGCATGTATTGCAAATCACTGCCGGTATTTTCCATGCAAATTAGCAATTTTTAAAAGTTAACCTTCTCTTAACACTGTTTTTCACAATGGAATGTCACTTTGGTAATATCACATTTCATTGAATAAGGTCAAAAGATAATTAAAAATCCTGTTATCACCTATGTATATGAAGAAGGAATTATGATTGAATAAAATAATTCCTGTCCTCAATGGGTTAGATACTGGTACATGTACATGCTTGAAAGTAATTATCTTTAATTGCATTCAAGTATTTATGAGCATCATAGCTTCAGGCAATACAGATTGTATGAAAAGTGTGCACTGGTCCTGTTAAAATTTTTAATGTGAAAAGTGGTTGATACTTGCACTATGTGAAATGCAATAAAAATGTAGGAGGCTGTTTGTTTTTATTCTTTATATGCTTAGAGCCATTTTGATAAGATTCTTGATGAAATCATTCACTACTTAATTATGAATTGAAATCATGAAATCATGAAATTGAAATAGACTGCCATTACAAATGAGCCTGAACGATAATTTATATTTATATTATGAATTTGAATCTTTCTTTGTAAAGAGCTGGAAATTGTATCATGCTTTTCCCCAAAATTGGCCCCATGTTTTTAGTTGTATGGGCCCTTGGATAAATATGTGACAGTCTTATTGCCTCTTGTAGATAAATTTTCACCCAAGATAGAAATAGTTCTGTGTTCCCAAAAACTGTGACTTATAAAGGTTACCTAATATACAGGTAACATAGCTACCAAGTGTTACTAATTTTTAGTAATGATTTCTATTTTTTGGCGTTAATTTGTATTGTTTTGTGTAAAATTCACAAGAGATTACTAATTTTCACAACATAAGTACCATACATTTCAATGTATATAATATGGGAAGAGTACTAATTTGCGGGAGGATTGTTACTAATTTCCAATACCGCATGTTGGCAGCTACGAGTTAATTCTGTCTGAGATAAATTTATTGGGACCACAAAAGTTTGTTTACACTTTGAGAAATTCGCCTCAGAATAGTTACATAACACAAGTGTCATTGGATTCATTAAAAAAAAACTCAAAGTTTACAGGCAACTCTGCCTAAGTTGAATATCTTTTGACCACATTAAATTGTTTTACTTAAAAAGAGTTTAACAACATGTTTTACATTATTGGTTCTAAAGGTCATATCGACTTTGGCAATTAATCGACTCTGACAATTTTTACTGAGGCAGAGTTGCCTGTATTCATAGCTGACAAAAGGCATCTACATGTAGAATCATTTATTTGTGATTATTTGTATACTTTGGGAAATTAAAAATCATGCTGAATATGGATTGTAGACAAACTGTTATATTGTCACTGTTTGATTATTTTGATTGTGTAGGGAATATTCAAATAAGTGAATATTAATTGAAGATAGTTGATCAGTTGTCTCACGATGTGCAAACGTAGACCGTTAGTATAGTGACGTTTCTGCTGCTATATACTGCTAGCCTTTATCAAACTATATGAAGATAGGCTACGCTGCGCGCAGCCACATAAAAAACAGCGTAGCCTGTCTTCATATACATGTAGTTTGATAAAGGCTAGCAGTATATAGCAGCCGAAACGTCACTATACTAACGTTCTACGTTTGCACATCGTGAGACAACTGATCAACTTTCTTCAATTATTCTTCACCACGATGAACCTCTTTCAAACCATAAGTGAATATTCATAGACATAGTCCCAGAAAATAACCAGTTTTGGTAAACTGTTCTGATTTTCTTTTCCCAAGAACGTGAAATGTGACAGAAATGTGATAGAGAGGTTTATGAGGAAGGAGAGGAGAAGAGAAGATAGGGAGGGATGTGGGGAGAGGAATGGGGAGAGGCAGGGGATAGTAGAATAAAGAGAGAAGATTGGGAGGGAAGAGCAAGAGAGAGAGAGAGAGAAGGAGAGGGGAAGGGGGAGAGACAAGGAGAGAGAGAGAGAGAGAGAGAGAGACAGGAAAAGAGGTAGGGAGAAAGAGAGAGAGAAGGGGGAGCAAGACGGGAGGAGGGGGAGAGAGAGAGAGAAAGAGAGGGGTTAGAGAAGACCGGAGAAGGGCGAGGGGAGGGGAGGAAGAAAGGAATGAAAAGAACAGTAAATTAACTTTCTTTTAATAGCAAGAATGTGAAAAGTGAGAGAGAACTAAAATGAGTATTAAAGGAGGGGATGGGGGACAGGATGAGTACTGGGCAAGAGTGGGAGGAATGAAAAAAGGGTAGGTGAAAGTTGATATAAAGAGAAAGGATTTTAGGAAAGAGAAACTCCTGAGTGGAAGGAGGTGGGTAAAGAAAGAATGGAGGAAGTGAGATGAGGAGACGAGAGGAACGGAAGGAGAGATGCTAGATAAAGACATGGTGACAGTGGACTAAAGTATGGTCAGGGAGCCGGAGACAGGGAACAAGAGAGTGTTGGGCTAGGGAATGGTGGAGGGGAGAGGGCAAAGGGAGGGATGGAGATAAACAGTTTAGGTTCGGTTGGTAGATAATACAGTCTAACCTCGTTATAACGAGGTCGTTGGGACCACAGGCACTACCTCTTTATATTGAAACCTTGTTATATCAGGGTCAAAATAAAATAAAATACTAAGAGATGAGACCAGGAAAATTACCTTGTTATTATGAGAGCTCATTATATCAGTGCTCTTTATAACGAGGTTTGACTGTACTAGGCTTTTATTTCGCAATGCAACCGCTATTAACAACGTTGAAATCAAGGCCGGAGTGGTCATTTTGCGCATTTTGTAAAGGTTATTTTCTTCATGAAATTACTTAATAAAGGTCCGAGGACCTCACTGGGTGACTTCAAGTACGGTGTTCGGTGTTGGTGTTGGTGTTGAGAGAGCCAAACGGTCCGTAAATCGAGCTCAAACACCGTTGGTCAGTTTACAGAAGTGATACAGAAACGACCTGAAATACGTCAGAATCTTGCGACGTCTACCTCAAACACCGACAGATTTCAAGTTTGGTGTTGAGGCTGGTGTTGGTTTTGCTGCAACACCAACACCAGCGTTCAACACCGTACTTGAAGTCACCCATTGTATTCAAGCGCACATCATCTTCCCCTTTGGCTGCCCATAGATCCAACTTCTTAAATAGCGTTCTCGTTGAAAAGTGAAAGCCCAGAGAGATAAAAGAACCCATGAAAGAACAGCAGTACTCTGCTGAAATGTGCTATTTGTCATTTTGTATATTTTGATCACATTTTGTTGTATTTCTTTTTAATTTATGGAAATAAAAACAAACAAACAAGCAGAAGGGACAAAGGAATGAGAAGAAAGTAAAAGTTTTAAAAAAATATTCAAGCCGTCTCAATAGCTTCATGATAAAAAAAATAGAAAACAGAAAAAGAAGGAAGGACTTTATTCCATGGGTTCCTCTAGCTCTTAATATCAAAAGTAGGGTTTTGTAGAATCAACTATTCATTGACTATATATGAGAGATCTCAGAAAGGCTAATGATACAATTTGATCAAATACCACAATACAATCAAACAGATGGACAAGACATGTTTAGAAGCATCGACAGATGTTTTTAATCAAATATAGCTGAATCTCAATGATATAATAACTATAATCCATACACCAATGACATTTACTAGATGACATACATATATCATTGGTAGAAGCCTGCACACATCAAGGTGTCGAAACATGCTCAAATTAAAGGCACAAAATTACTTACAGTGGATCCTTAAAGGGGAACTTCACCTAGACACTGATGTGCTCTCATTGGATGGCCAAAAATGCAAAAAAAAACCAATGAAACTGTGAACATTTTAGCGAAATCCGACAATTCATTGAAAAGTTATGAAATTTCAACATTTTGATTTACACCCATCACGGGCGCCTTAATTTGGGAACCTTCAGGCACAAAATGGCTGCCAACACAATGAATTCTCCATTCACTTTGAACACATAATTTCACATTTTGTTCCTTTTCAACATGATTTATCCCACATGCATGCAGAATCAAAATGTCCATATTACGCTTGAAGAGAAAAATACAATTTTGTCTACTTTTCTAGAAAGTTTGGGTGAAGTTCCCCTTAAATCTTTTCTGCAAACAAAGTTTTGAATATGAAGATTTTCTGTCCAATATGAGTGAAAAATTAATCCCCTGATACCTGAGGCCAAAAATAATCATTTGCTATTTGATAGTATATAAAACCAACCACCTATAATATTCTAAAATCTTGAATTTTTAAAATTTAAGGTTTCTTATGAGTGATAAATCAAGAGACTACTCGTACAAAGACTAGCTTCTCTGGGATGTGCAGACAAGCAAAAAGACTCACATAGAACTTAGATCGAATTTAGGTTCGGTGCATCGATTGTGAATGAATCGTTTATTTTGCTTCTAACTCCTTCACAAGTATTCCTTCACAAGTAATCCATATTATATTGGACATGGATACCATTAGGCCCCCAAAATATTGTTTGGATGCCTTCCCAAGCCATTCTATTTTTAAGAATACTAGGTCAGTCAGGATTTTTTTTCACGCACAGTTCCCACAATTCATGAGGGGAATAAGACTTACAAGGCAGATAACAGCAAAAGAACATCTAAAAATTACTTTCCAGGTTTAATCTTACATGTTTACCTATAACTTTAAGGTAATTTTTCAATTTTAGTAAAAAGAACAAAAAACAAACGCCGGTTAGGTCATTTTCAGAGGGTCAGTCGGTTGAGGGCACCCAAAAAGTTTTTTTGGGGGCCTAATTGCCCCCCCCCCCCCCAAAAAAAAAAAAAAAAAAAATCATGAGATGTGGATCTTAAGCTTTGATGCCATGATTAATGTCCTCACCAATTCATTAGATAAATTATTGATTATAAATGTATGAACTATAAGCTTCACTTCAACCAACTATTAAATGTAACTTTAAAAACAAGAGGCAAGATGCTGCACTATTTCAATCTAATTAAAAATGTGTAAAGGCAGCACTTTGAAAAATATAGTATTCTTTTATACAGAACACAAAGAAAGGAATTCATGCTTTAACAAAGAGTCTACCAAAAAATAATATTCATTCAACAGTAGCAGAAAAATCAGATGAGCAGAACAAAAAAAGTTTGGGCAAAATTGGACAATTAATAAGAATGTTATGATTGCTTTAGTATTTAGACAAATTTGCAACTGATGACGTCACAGGTGCACAACTGACTATTCATCACATTCATATCGATGTTATAAAATGTTACTTTTTTTCTCCCAAATATGATTTCCTCACAAGTTTAACTGTAGTATATCTCTATGATAGATATGTAGCTCCCATATTTGCATGCTTACATTAATACAAATGGTGTGTCTTTCTGTAAAAATGATGAATTTTGAACTATAAATATGAATAGGATAAATGTTTAGTTGTGCACCGTGATGTCATCAAATTGGCAACATGCCTGGAAATTTGCACTGATTTGCCTGTTTTTTCTACTCTTTAAAACTTTGTTATTAGTTGTCCGATTTTCCTCAAACTTTTTTTGTTATGCTCGCCAATTTTTCCTGCTTCTGTTAAAAAAAAATATTATTATTGGGTAGACTCTTCTTTCAAACCAATATTGTACAAAAAAAACATGCAATGTGACAGACAAAGTAGATCAATATTTAAAAAAAAAATCTTCAAAAGTAAAATATCCAAGCCTTTAAATAGCAATTTTAGGTGAAACCTTGTTTTTAATAATACAAAAATGTATTACAAACTTCAGTAGTATAAAGGCACAAGGCTGTTGCGCAGACAAGAGAAATAGAAATACTACTGTTAATAGACTGGTTAACAGTAAAATGCGTGTAAGGTAATTTTCATGATTATTGTTGGAATATTTGCTTGTCATTTTACAATTTTTAGTCAATCTTTCATAAATACGATTGGATTACAAAATTACTGACAATATCTTTTGCAAATTTTGCATGAATTGAAAAAATATTAAAACTGATTTTAAAAAAATGCGCTGGCAATCATTTGTTGAATGAATACAGATTGATATCTATCTGTTGAACCAAGAAATTGTTAGAATAGTTCTACTCTGATAATTACTTGGTTGAACATACACTCACATGTAGCCTTGGGCTTCACAAATGATGTTAAATGTAAGCCCCAGAGGCTAATAAAAATAATTGATTGGTTGCCCTTGACTGCAATTTTTTACAAATAGCATTGGTCAGTTGGGAAAGCATTCTTTTTCATCTTTTTATTCTAAGAACATATTTAATATGAAAATAAGAGAAAAGTGGAACATCTGAAAATATATCTTCAATTTGTTGTTATTCTACTGAGATCTTTCAATTTGAGTGAAAAGAAAAACAATTTAAATCAAAGTCAGGCCATTTTGAGAGGGTCGGTCGGTAAGGGCAACAGAACAATATTTTTTCTTAGCCTTTTTGCAACTAAAATTCATTGAATACAAATGGCTTTGTTTTTAATTTAAAAAAAGTCCCTTTCTTTCCTTACATGACAGCTAGAATTTGACTCAGATTCTTCAAAGAAGGTCTTCTTTCTGAGTTCAATAATGTCAATTCTCCCTATCGCATATTGCTGATATCGCCCGATATCACGCACTTTGGCTTTGGCACGCTCACTTCCGGGATCCATCTTGATTTCCCTGTATACTATCTACAAAATTTCAATCCATGTGTATTTAGCATTATTTCTTTGTTTTGCGTCGGAAGCCCAGCATTGGGCCGCTTCACAAAAGAAATCCATTTAATAAATAAATGCAGATATGGAAGAAAAATATATAAAATGATGCTTTTACTCGCAAAAATCGATGAAAAAATATGACACTACAAGCCGCTGACGAAGTTTACCGTAGAAAGCCTATAGACTTTTAAAAACGCGCGAATGTTACCGGAAGTGCCAAGAATCTGGGCCAAAATAACTAGTGCGCTGCAGGCGTTCAGATTCGGAGAGCTATATGCGATAGGGAGAATTCTGACTAAGGCTTGAACATAAGTTAAATAACCAACCAAATCAAAGTGGTATTGGGGGAACATATCTTGGAAAGTTACAAATTATGAGACAACTCGTGCGACAACTTGAACATATTTTTTTTTTTTTTACTTCCAAACAATTCTACTCAAGCAACATTACATAGACAGTGAATTCAATCTCTGTATTGCATCAAAATCTTCCTACTTTCAAAAGATAGAGCTTCTTCTATAATATACTTTGTTATTATATTAAGTATTTGTTTAAAAAATGACATGAAAATACCAGAGTATATACATAATACACTTACTAAAAGACATCTCTATACAACAAGAAGTGTTGCAAGTTATCGTATTTACATTATTTATATATCAACTCTTCCCATTCCTTTTTAAATCCATAAGTACTGATATACAAAACCTGAATACTTTGCCTTTTTCATTCTATCAAAATATTTACATTCAAACAATACAGCTTTGGTACTTTTCAAACTTTTAAAAATGCTTCCAGTCATATCCATGTTTTTATGTGCACAGTGAGCAGAAGGGACAAATGATTTTGGACAAATTAAATAACTTCATTCAAGTCTTTACAATAGCATCATGAAAACAAAAGAAGGCAGCTTCCTTGTTTGTTGACTTCACATGTGTGATACTATGCAACAGTTCTTGAGTATAAGGGAGAAGGAAGTGTATTTTGTGTGCATATATTGTAGCTAAATTGTAAATGTTTGAATGTAAGTTGTAGACTATATCTAAATCTTCTGTCCCTTGGCCTCACAGTGATCTATAGTCTGTAGTTTTTCTGTTCTACAAAAATACTATTAATAGCCCACCAATTTACATAATTGCAAAACCAGAATATTCACCTTTTCATTTTCTTTTCCCATATTTATGGCCCCATAGTCTTGAGTCACCCTCCACCACGCACCCACACCTTACGTTTGGCTTACGATCTGATTTTTTCTGAATAAAGCGTACACTGTATCTCTTAGGAGGTGTTGTCTATAAGTTGCAACTGATCGCAAGTTGCAGTTCATCGGAACATGCCAATCAAATCATTGTTTCATGCGCGTCTTGTGTCTTGCGTCTTATGCGTGTCACAATTTGCAACTGATATGCGGTTGATTTGCGATCAATTACAACTTTTGAACAACACCCCCTAAGAGTTTTGCAGAACAAAAATCAGAAACATTTATGCAGAACAAGAATCAGAAAGATTTTACATCTCAAAATTTCCATAATGTATACTTATATCATTATATTCAAAATCAAATAAGCCGATCGAGAGGTGTGCAGTAGACTATACGTGTATGCTGTCTAGGACAAGTCGATGAGGTTATCTCCCAAGCTGTGTTTCCGTCCAGTCTTCATACTTCTCTGCTTGGGTAGAGTACTGTTATACTGGATGAACGTTGTGGTATCCTGCAGGAAACAAAACAGAAAAGAAAATCTTGTTTATACTGGGCAGTTGAACCTCATTATAAGAAGTTCCTTGAGATCAGCACATTTTCATTTTTATCTTGAAACTTTGTTATATCAGGCCTATAATTCAACAGCAAACAAAGAGTTGGGCCAAAAAAATCACCTTGTTATAATGAGACCTTGTTATTTAAGTGCTCTTTATAACATGGTTGGACTGTATAAGATATAATTTCATCATGTATAAACAAATTTTGTTTAGTTTGCACTTGCTGACATGATAGCGGGTTGTAATTTTTATGTTTTGAGAGATATTTGAATACAAGTGTACAGGTATTATAATAAGGCCCCCCAAAAAAAAGTTTGTTTGCCCTCCCCCNCAATTTGCAACTAATATGCTTTTGATTTGCGATCAATTGCAACTTTTGAACAACGCCCCCTAAGAGTTTTGCAGAACAAAAATCAGAAACATTTATGCAGGGAAGAATCAGAAATATTTTATATCTCAAAATGCCCACATTATATACTAATTTCATTATATTCCAAATCAGATAACCCAATCATAAGATGTGCAGTACACTCTACTTGTATTCTGTTTATGACAAGTCGATGAGGTTATCTCCCATGCTGTGTTTCCGTCCAGTCTTCACACTTCTCTGCTTGGGTAGAGTACTGTTATACTGGATGAACGTTGTGGTATCCTGCAGGAAACAAAACAGAAAAGAAAATCTTGTTTATACTGTACAGTTGAACCTCATTGTAATAAGCTCCTTGGGATTAGCAAAATTTTAACTTAATATTGAAACTTTGTTATTCCAGGGCTAAATATGAGAGATAACAAAGCGTTGGGTCCTAAAAATCTCCTTGTTATAATGAAAAGTTGTTTTATCAGTGCTCTTCATAACAAGGCTGGACTGTAAAAGCCATTATTCTATCATACATGATTTTTAAATTCGCATTGATTATGTCTGTGAAAAGGGAAATAAATGTTAAATTCAATTCAATTCAAAAGGAAATTCGCACTTGTTGACATAGTAGCATTGTAATTTTCATGTTTTGAAAGACATTTGTATACAGGTGTATGGGCATTATAATAAGTGACATTTTTTTGCAAAATCAAAGTGGTGAAATTTGTGAAAATATTATTTAAAAAAAAAAACTTTCAAAAAGTTCATCTTATAAAGCATGATTCATCTTCAGAATGTATCAATTCCCACATTCTGGATAATTAATAATAATTGGATAATTTTTTTCAAATTATGTTAGAAATTAAAATGTGTGCTACCCAACAGTTTAACCAAATGTGATGTCATGGTAGAAAACATGGACACCAAACCAACAGTTAATCTTCTGAAGGGTAAATGTCACTGAATTTGAAAATAAATGAAAATTTTTTATCAATATTCAGGGGGATTGGCAGCTCTGGCCCATAAGCTTTGGTGCATATATAGAAAATAAAAAAGATTACTTGGTTAGTATGAGATTGTCATACTTACAGACATCATAGGTTTTTCCAATGCGATGCCCTCTGTTAGTAAAGGTGCAGATAAAATAATAGAAAACATTGATCAAAGGGTGCTTGTTAGATTTTTAAAGAGTTTGCAAACAGAATGATAGGATGTATAAATTTCACATCCCATAGACCAACAAAAAAATAATTTCTGGTTGCCCTTGAATGCCATTTTTTAAAAGAGTCTGTAGGTTGAAAATCGAAAATGGAAATAGAACTTAATACTCATATATATATCCAATATATGCAGAACCCATTAAAAACATTTCTTATTTACCAAAAGGCCTATAGAATAAGTATTTATGATCCTTCATAGAAATAGAAATAGAACTTACTCATATGTAATCGATATACACAGAACCCTTAAAAAAAAATCTTATTCACCAAAAGGCCTACAGAACAAGACTGATAATCAATTGCTTTGGAGTAGAAACAATTTATGGTGATACAACTTTAATCTTTGTAATATATGGTGTGATATAGAATATTCATTAGCATTTCAATATTGCAAATTTCAATATTCATCAATACCGTTAGCCCTCATTCAGTTGTGAGAAAAATTATGCATGCAAATGTGTAAATTGGCAAAGTGCTTAAATATTTAAGCATGCACTTTACTTCTTCGAAAAGTTGTGAAAAAATGCCTTGCGTACAGAGTGCATATTACAGTTAAGTGACCTGTGCATTCATTTTAAAATGGGGTACAACAGAATAATGTCAATACAAGTTAAACAAAACTAGGTCCACATCATGCAGTATGCAATCAGAAAATATAACCTAAATATGAAAGGGTTGTTTAAACAGTGTGAAATGTGTATACAATGTGACAATGTAATGTGATTATTCAACAAACCCAAAGACGGTAACATTCACAGACAACAAGTACGTACTGTAATACAGATACCGTACCTGGGGCCTGTAACATAAAAGAGATACAATAAATCTTGCAATTAATTGCATCTCTTTGGTACATATTTTGCCGTTGACTTTACAATAACAATTTATCGTAAGTTTAATTGCATCTTTTAGGTTACAGGCCCCTGGACATGCATCAACCTGAAAATTACACACTTTTTTTTAATACCTGGATTGTTTCATAAAGTTGTTCGTAAGTCTGTGCATGACTCTACACACAGCTGGTGATCATTTCCTGCACTCAATGATGACCCCTTAAATTGGCAACACAATCATCATTTGAAAATCACTACTTTCCAATCAAAATGGTGGCTTTTAACAGTTTAACATGCTTTTTGACAAAGAAGATTCAATATGGTAACATGACATTTTTTCACTGAAACGTTCTAGAAAGAGAATTTGACATTTTAGAGTTGCCAATTCAGGAATGGAATAGTTATTGAACTTGTAAAATAATTGCTGTCCTGAATGGCTAAGATAATATGACACAACTACATGTAGATTAATGAGGGTTAGTACTGAACACTGTTACTCACTACCAAATAAAACAAGTCATGCAAGGTGTGCGATTCAGCTGGTGCAATGGGGTGGGTTAGATGTGTTACCTTGATTCTGTATCCGTGAATGATTAGCATGAGGATGAAGGGAGATGAATGAATGGTAGTAAAAATGGGCCTAATTTTTCAATACAGTTTCTATATCAAATATACATTAGGAAGGTATTGCAAAATGCTTTTGACTAGATCAAAGTTGCAGCTAATCAACATTTGCCAATTAAAGAGAATGAGAAATTATAATTGATCATGTACTTATCAAACTCCTCATTCAAATAAATCCTAACCTAAACATGTACAGTAAAAAAAAAATAGCTGAAATGATGCTATTTTATCTAAATGCACCAAGAAATATGGAAGCATGACAACCCAGGTAAAATCAAGCTTGTGCAAAATGGCAAGCGGAAACTTGAATAAAAAGTAAACCCCTGGCAAAATGGCACCTGTGCCAAACATACAAAACAGTAGATGAAAAATTGAAGGTAATTGTATGAATTAAATGAAAAAGTTGGTTGGGGCAAGATGAGAAATTACATTACTTCATTTACCTTGTCTAGGTTGTTCTCTTCTGACCCAGTTCTGATTGTAGGTCGGAGTCTCTGCGTAACCTCTGGAAACATCCCTCCCTGTTGCTTGGCTGACTGCATTGTTATTACGGTTCCCTGCTGTATGTAACTGATGGTCGCTATACATGGAAGGTTTCCCGGACCCCAAGTAGGCGGTGGGCGTCTGCGACCGGTATCGCGGAGCAGCAACGTCCGACTGAGATGAGGTGGAGGAGAACCCGAGGGGTGTAACGCTGCGCCCCATGGTGCCATGGCTTGGAGGATTCCCCATCTGAGTCCTATCTTTTTGTGCAGGAGCAGTCTGGAAGCCTAAGGGACCCACAGAGGTACCCTGTGGCACACCATGTCCCTGTGATACATGATAATGTCCATATGATGGAGTGGATGTGATGGCTCCCTGGGAAGTACCCCCTCTGTTACGTTGCACGGTGGGAGATGACGACGGTACGCTTCCAGTATGACGTTGATAGCTTGCCCCCAATGCACCTGTTTGATCACCGTGCCCTCTGTCTTGACGAGATGAAAAATCTTCCACGTGTTTCTTCAGCATCTCCATCTGCTGTATAGACTCCTGCTCCCGTCTCCTTTCTTCTCCACTATCTCTCACCTGACTGGGCTGAACTCTGTTTGCATCAGGAGGAAAATGGTGGAGATTTGTTGAACTGAATAAATGTGAACTTCTCAAAATCAAAACTTTTGAACAAAAATAATTTAACTGTCACAAATTAAAAATGCTTTTCAAAAGTGAGTCAATAAAGCACTCTAGATTTCAAAATAGTGAACTATGAAGTTGTCTCCTTTTTTTATATCACAGTTGAGGCTTGGAATAAAGATTGTTGGCAAAATTACCTACAGAAATAAGAAAAAACATTCATAGATGTTGTACCTACTAACCATTCATCAAATTCTTTCTGCATTATTATCTTATTATTTGTTAATTCATTTCTGTAATGCTTATCATTTCAGTGGTTATGAGACTCTTATTATTATTCTTTTTCTCTAAAGTGACAAATAAATCATTTTATGAAAAAATCAATGTACCTCGGATGGTTTTGCTGTGGGGCTGATGGTGCAGAGAACTTCTTCGCCTCTTCCTGAGAGCGTCTGAGTAACGTCAACCTGCGATGTAACCCTCTTGATTTGAGAACCGTTGTGTTGTACTTGGTCTGAAGAAAGAGCTTTGTCTGATCTTTCAAGCCTTCAAGACGTAAGGCAATCTTCAGAGTTGCTGGAGATAGTAACATGATCAAAATAAAATGCAATATTTCATAAGTTAATCTATTTTATTTGGGGTGCTTATTTTTTTTTGGGGGGGGGGGTAGACAAATAGCACACTTTTGTAAAAATTAATAGCATGAACTAGGCTTTTAATGATATGTTGCTGGAAATATGAATAGAAATATTAAGCTTCACAAACAAATTAATAGATTATAGCGTTAGAAGATTTAGAAGATGCAAATGTAGATTTTTGGAGGCTTAATAATATTAACAACAAAATTATTCTTGAAATCAAATGAATTTTCTATGCACTGTACAATTGGAACATTTCAAAAATTTGTTAACCTTAAAACAGGACATCAAATGAAGATCTTGCATTCTCCAATATATAGAAAGGGGCTGAGAACGTCAAAAAGTACATTTGTTAACACCTTCAATGTTTTCATTTATTGAAAGATATTCTTAGGCACAGAAAAATTTGTTCAGTGACTTTGAGAAGGCCAAAAATTTATCTTATCATCTAGAAAAGAGCTCACATTTCAAACACTCGATTGTATACTTACAGGCAGCTGCAGTACAGAGACCAAGAGCCATTGCTAAATCGCCACCATCCTCTGCCTTCTTCGATGACTGCAGCTGTTCCTCAACACCCTGAAGAAGATCAACCACAATCTCCTCCGTTCCCTGAAGTTCAGTTCTGGATTTCTCCGGAGCAGTCATCCGCAGATCCTGTCGGGTGGGTGTTTGCGATCTAGGGACCTTGGTTCGGTGTGAATTCTGAGACAGGTAGGGATCCTGGGTCTTGGGATACGTCTGCTGTGGAGACATATCCTTTGGTTGCGGGTGGTGTGGTGCAGTGTCCGAGGTGTGGCCGTCTAGGGAGTAGACGCTTCCAGAGCTGGCACTTGATCTGTCCCGGCTCCTGTAGCCAGAGTCTCTACTTGCGATGGAATCAATGTCGAGACCTTTCGTGACATGGACCTCAGGGGTCTGTCTCATAGTGAGTCCTTCCTGATGAGACGACTCGTGTGGTCTAGACTCGGAACTGACTGAATGGTCCCTGTGAGATCTAGTCCCAGGACTCATTGGATGATCCCGGTAAGATCTGGTCTCCGCATTCACTGGATGGTCTTGGCGTGACCTGGTCTCAGGACTAGTCTGATAGCCTCCCTGTGGACCAGGCATGGACCCGATCCCACCGCTGCCATCCACATAGCTCTGCTTGCTTCCCGATCTGAACTGGTTGGCTCGTTTCTTTCCTGGCAAGGTCAGGAACCCATTCTGTATATTGTACTTCGCCTTAGTTTGTCTTTCATCTTGATTCCTGGAAACAGATGATGATCTCATGAGCGGTATGTGCCTCTGGTCATCCTGTTGACTAACCTGCAGTCGGTCATTCTGCTGATTTGCCACAGTAGGGGTTGGAGCGCAATTACGAATCGCTGCATCTAGTATCCCTCCCGGAGATATGGGATTGTCTAAAGAAGTTGATCGCTTCATGGATTTAGATCCTTCAGAAGTTCTTGCACTGGGATTCTGCCTCCCAAGCATATGATCACGAGAGCTTGCCTGCTGTTGCAGGTCTGGCACGCTTGAATACTTAGGAAACTGTGGATCATTTGCGTTAGGTCCTCTAGCGGATATTCCAGAGTCTTTCAAATCAGAGGCACTACTATGTCCACTTTGATACTTCTCTAGAGGTTTGATATTCAAAGAACTAGATCTTTGAATGGGTTGATAAGTTCTCTGCATTGAGTCTCCTTGACATTGTTCACTAGAAACACTACTCCAAGATCCTTGTCTAATAATCGATGTCTTTGAGGCTTGTGGATTGGAAGCTGCAACATTTGATGGGTTCCTAGAGTTATCCTGAGGTGATTGTCTTGCACTGAATTCCTGTAGGGGTTTGATGTTCAATTGCCTGTTATTTGAGGGAGCTTGATCCCGTTCAACTTCTGTTGCAAAGTTTCCATAAGGCTCAAAAGTGAGGCTTGGCTGAGGTCTTTGTTGGGGAGAAGCCTGTTTAGCAGGCCCAGTAGCAGTTCTAGTCCTCGCATTGTACATTGCCCCACCTTGCGGAGGCACAGCAGTAGCTGTTCTTTGTGATGTTGGTTCATTTGCACTTACAACGGAAGACGAAACTTGACGAACTGATTGTCGACTGATATGAGGCTGGGCTGAGGATGGTCGTTTATTCTGCTGCGGCGACATGGGCACTGTCTGACCGTACGATGCGTCCCTGGCCGATGACGGCCTCTCGGGTCGAGACACTGACCTATTTACTTGATTTTCTCCATTCTGTACCCGACTGATTGGCGCTGTCCTGTGGCTAGACCCTTTATCTCCATGATCATCTTGTCCAAGAGCAAACTGAGAGATGGAATAATTTCCTTCGCTCGATTTCTTCATAGGCACATAATTCAAAGCATCCTGCCCTATCTCAACGACAGAATTCGGGATCCAGCTTGCTCTGCTCGCATTCGCTACCGACCCGTCCTCACTAATCTGCCACTCTGCCTTGGGTCTACCAACAGTCCTGTCTGCTTGCTCTCTCCTGACAGTTCTGGGAGATTCTCCCCTGGGTGCGGGCACGTTATGTTGGGACTTTGCCTGGAATTCTGGAATAGCGCCGACCGGTTTATAGACCAGAGTGTTTTGAGAATCGTTGGAGCTTGCGCTCTGTCCACTCATTATGCTACTGTTACTGTTGCCATGGTGATGATTTATTGGAATGGGTTCCTCGTGCTCTGTAAGAACCTTCTTCAAAAGCGAGTCTTCAGGCTTCTTTTGATGAACACTTGGCGATTCTGAAATGACAGAAATTCAACATTTACAAAATGAGGCATCTACAATGTAAGGTTCTTTATTTACATCACAAACAAACCATAAATTACATAGGTTCTTGTTTTGCCTGTATTGTAATTCATATTCAATCTACAAGGCACAGTGTATTTTTAAAAAGAATGAAACAGAATAGTATCAAATTTTCCAGAATAGCATCTAATATCTTAATTTAAAAATTGTATTTTTTATTTTAAATTTCAAATAGAAGATCAAAAGAATTTTGAAAACAGAAAGCAAAAAATGATTAAAATATATGAATATTGATTAGAGATGAATAATTTTGTTGTTCAAATACACAATAGATTTTGCACAGCAAGTTTGGTTGTATTTAATTTCTAGTTGAAAAAATGCAGGTCTGCCAACACTCACTATTCAACAGCGAGCCTCACAGACTCACTCGTTTTGGTTATTTCTCATTCTCATTTTTTTCCTTTTTCATATATTTTCATCTCACTCATTTTTTACCACTAAGTTATAACACTGGCTTATGGGAGTCTCACTTCTAACTAGTAATCAATATAAACAGCCCTAAAAATGTAAAAGATGAGATCAAAAACTAACCATTTTCCTTGTCCTCATTATCATATCCCTTGAGAAGTGTTGTTCGTTTGGGTGCTGTTACAGTGGTTACAGCTTTGCCATCAGGGTAGGCATAAAGGAGCAGGAGAGGCTGAAAGTGACCTCTGCGACATCGATCCACCACATCAGACCAGTTGTGGCCAACCTACATGTAGACAGAAGGAATAATAGAGAATTTTTAAAATTTGAAATTTTGATGCAAAAGCAACTCCTTGTGACCTCTGTAACGTCAATCAACCACATCGGACAAATTAGGGGCGTTTGTACTACTGAGACTTAATGCTATCATGATCACAATCCAAATCACACTTTGGAGTGTCATATTTTGAAAATAAAATCCCTTTGACCGTAGGTGCAAATGAAAGGGTAATTTGAACATCAAAGTAATCAATATCTGCTATGCAGGTACAAGTGTCCAGTAATTGTTTGATGTAGCAATCGCTGTAGGCTCTAAATCTATCCATTTTTCTTAAACCATTTGTGTGTGAGGCAGGGAAATTTTATAACGATATCAAGTCAAACAAGCAATAAAACTGCCTATGATTCTTGGATTGCACATGGATGAATGAATAGACTTATTTTTGGGACTGGAAGGGCTGTTACAATACCTGTTTGACCACAGCGTCATCAAAGTAGACCCAGTATCGCAGGTTGGTATTGTAAAAGAATGTGGTGTAGTGTCTACCATAGTATGTCACTATGCCGACGAGAAACAGACTATTTGCCTTGGCTCTGTCATCTACTGTGTCATCAAACAGCTGCAAGGAATAACAACAAAAGTGAATTCTTTTATCAAATATTTCTTGAGAAAAGTAATCAAATATGGTTATTATTATTCTCCCAAAATAATGCAAACCTGAATAAAAAAAATAAAAATACATATTTTGAATGTTTTGCTTGTTCCTTAATAACTGAGGTGAAATTAATCATGTTCTTGAAGCAAAATAGGTTTTCTACATGTATTCTATTAAATCTTACTCAGCTTTTGACAGGAAATTCAAGATGAACATTCATTCTTCAAAATAAATGACAGATTACTCTCAAGAAATCATGCATAATAAAAAAAAAAAATGAACTGCTAAATCACTTAGCATCACTTAGCATTTGGACCCTTTATGTCAGTGAATTCAAAACCCAGTAATAGTCAGTTAGTTACTTCAGATTTGGATTATGATGTATGGCAATTATGATTCAAAATATTTACAAATCACTAAGATGTACAAATACCCTTTTCTGTAAAACAGCCATCCAAGGGAAAAAGCAACAGTGACAACTACAGACATTTGTTCTTTATTGACAGATTCTAAAACATATTTTTCATCCACAGGGTAAAATACAGATGGCAGATGAGATAAATATTAACTGAGAAAGCTTTCCATATCTTGTATCAAGATCTCTCTTTATCTGCGCAATATTTTACTTTGTGGATACATGCATATTTATGTATTTGCAAGATGAATTATTTTATAATTCATGTGGATGTTTAAAGGTGCCAGACTTAACTAGCATTTATGCTATTTTCTGGTTCCTTTTATCATTTAACCATATCATACGATGTATCATGCTGCGTAGGTAATTATGTAAAATATATTTGTTGTATGGATGTTTTGGATATAAATAAAGTTCAAGTTCAAGTTTAAGTTCAAGTTCAATATATAAAGTCAAGTTTACCTCTCTGAGTTGAATGGTTGTGCCCAGTTTATTGATAACCTCCGATATATGTTCTACTGATGGTTTGTCAGAGTCCCAGATCAATCCAATACTCACTGTGAATAAAAGAATAATTCAATTAAAAAGGGATGTAAATTAAGGGTGGTATTCAATAAAAATAGATCTGATTTTATCTTTGGGCTATAGATTCGATAAAAGATTGGCATAAATATTGAGTTGGTATCAAGGTTATTGATAACCTCATATATATTTTCCACTGATGGTTTATCCCAGTCCCAGATCAGTCCAATAATCACTGTAAAAAAATAGAGAGGTAAAGCTATGATGGTAAGTATTCAGAATAAATGTAACTGATTTTATCTTTGGGCTATGGATTTGATACAAGATCAGCACCCATATTGAGTTTGTGTCAATGTTATTGAACACCTCTGATACTGATGGCTGGTCAGTGTCCCAGATCAGTCCAATACTCACTGTCAAAAAATAGAGAGGTAAATCCAGGGTTGGTAAATATTCAGAATAAATGTAACTGACTTTATCTTTGGGCTATAGATTCAATACAAGATCGGCACAAATATTGAGTTGGTGTCAAGGTTATTTATGACCTCAGAGATATGTTCCACTGATGGTTTGTCAGAGTCCCAGATCAATCCAATACTCGTTGTCAAAAAATAGGGAGATAAATCTAAGTTGGTAGGTCAGGTCGTGAATGGATTGACTATGATCAGATGGGAAAAATCATTTTGAAAAGGTATTTGAACGAAATGAAGCACTTCCCTTCTAACATTCATAATTGCTGGATGCACACAAAAGAAATTTCCTTCCTTCTTATTCAGTAGACAAATTTCAAAATGTATTTTTCTCATAAAGCTGTTTATAGAGGTGCAACCGACATGATTCATGACTAGTGGCCCTTTCCTGCTCTCATTTACCCCTACGGTCCTCAATTACCACCTGAGAAAGGGTCCCCAGTCATGTAGAGACCAGCGAATAAGGATCTGAACATAGGCCTTGCCTGGATGACAAATATTACGCTGGTCCCACATGCTGCTTCCAGCGTTGACAAGGAAAAGCAAGTCTTCGTGTGTATTAAAAGCAAAATGAGATAATTTTCAACTATCAACTATCCAAAATAAAGTTCTTTGAAAGTACTCAATATTAGCTCTAAGGTTGTGTTCATCCTAGTTTCTAAATTCAAATACTGGATTAGATTATGAAAAGAAAAGCCTATATTTAGTTAAAAAATTGTTTACTCACCGACATCTGGACAGTTCATCAGTATTCTCTTGATGTTGATCTTCAAACCACATGAACTCTATAATAGAAAAAAAAATTGCATTGAGCCATAAAATAAAATTAATGATGATGATCAACATCATCACATATCTAGCAAAAACAATCAAATTTATTTGCTTATTTATACATTGTATTTTCAAAAGGGTCGTCCAATCAGGGATCAGAGCACTCTTTTTCGCTGGGGCCCTACAACAAAAATGCACATACAGCAAAAATACAAGGGAAAACATACTGTATGAAAGAATAGCAGGTTGCTTAAAAATTGAGTTTAAGAGCATCAGAGGTCAAAACATACAATCTGTATAAAATATTACTTAATCCTAATCATAACGGGCTGTTTGGAAGGTGATTTTCAAACATGTATAACAGCAAGACTACAGACCAATTTGTCACAAATTCGGTCTGAACAGTGGCTTGAGATGTTATAGAAAAAAGTCACAATCACACAAAGTGCAAAAACAATTTTTTGCAGCATGGCACAGCATAACATCGGGGAAGGGGGAGGCTTTTTTTGTCCACGACCCCGCCTTGACTTTTCATCTCAGCTCTTGATCGCACAATTGCGCAGAAAATTGGTATGTACACTAGCCAGAGATAAAAAAATCATTATTAACTTACAGGACAATCCCTGACATCACCAATGGCACCCGCTTTCCTGAGAAGAACGCCAAAGTGATCCGTGTTCGGCCATCTTTTCTCATTCCTCATCTTGCTAGCTTCACCACTAGAGTAAAATGAACAAGACCATTTTTAAATAAGAAGATTTCAGGAAGTAAACTTTTAATGTTATAAATTTAGATAGAAATAGATTGTCACCTTACAACAGTCCAGTATTCTTAGTAGATACAAATTCTAGTAAAATCTACGGTTTCAATTGATATCAATGGTGAATGGAATTTCATTTTACTACCGTACATGTGTTACCAAGAAACATGCATAAAACTGATTCATTAATATAAAACGAATATCAATGGTGGACACTGTCACTTTTCACCTGCTGCAAAAGCCAATATATTAGCGTACAGACATTCCTGTGATTTCGGACCAGTTCAACACATTGGCGTGTTAATATTTTTCATGTTTCTAAAATTATTTGTACACATATGAATGTGCATCATACATAGTGAAAATTTTCACGAGGCCAAGATGCTGGAATTCACAAAAATAAGACCATGGCATAAATTTCCGCTAATAACAGCATCTGTAACACTCGATACTAGGTTGATTTTCTTTGCAGTCATGCTGAAATACCAAGATTGAAAGCCAGTTCGAAAAGCCAAAGAGCCGCCAAGAACTGAATTTAGCTTGCGCCTGCATATGAGAGAACATCAAAATTAAGCACAGACTCTGTGGACATCTATACTTACCACAAAGCTGCACTCGATATATAATGGACCATTTGGGTGAAGGGAAAGGGTTCCGATGTAGCACCGCATTTACATACACTCTGTAATGTAAAAGGTTATATCGATATTAATGAAAATGATATATGACCTATTACACGGAAATGCATAAATACATGTATTTACTTAGAGTATTTTGTCCTTTACACCCAAATGTACTCTAGCGCCCATTTACTCTGTAAAACAATGTAAAAGAATCTCTGCAAAAACATTCTGTACAAGAAATTTAATCTTACAGGCAATAAATCAAAACGACATTCCTAAATATAACCCAAAATACTTTTTTATGTTTTGTAAATGTTTATGTAAAACCAAATGATTCATAATAAATGTAATATTCAAAACAAGAGATCACTTATATATTCTTTGAGATCAAACTAATTCTCACACATGATGTGTTTTACAAAATAACTTCTGGTACTTAAGTTCCTCCAACGCTTTTTTGATATTCCATTAATCAAGGAATGTAATGGGGCATAACAGATTGACAAATGATTATTTCTTCATGCAATTTAGAAAATTTCATATGCTGGTATTCATTTGCTATCAATCGTTAGGTTCACATTTGGAGCCAAAACCTAAATGTTTCAGAAGCTATGATGATGATGATGATGAATTTATATTTAAAGGCGTTTTTCATTCTATGCTATGACAGGCCGAGGAAACTTATATATGCAGTGTGAAGGCGGGTTTGTACAAGTCGCCTTCTCGCATTCTCGATTTAAACAAGGCACCGTGGTGAGTTTGCAAAAAACGCCTCCTCGCCTTCTCGTCCAAAACATGGCACCATGGTGGGTTATTACAAGTTGCCTTCTCGCATTCGCTTCTCAAACAAGACACCAAGGTGATTTTAGCAGAAGTCACCTTTTCTACAAAATCAAGGTGCTTTGGCCAGTTGAAGAACTTGCCTTGTGGTGAATATATGAGCTTAAGTAGGACTGTCATAGTTTCAGAAAGTTTAAGGCTTCTGCTCTCAGTGTAATCGTACTAATTTCAAATGATTCAATCAGAAATGGACTTCCGGGAATAAAGAGAGCTATGAATATAATCCTTACATGTTCGATGAGTGTCATAGCAAACTTGCGATGAGGGATGCAATGTTTGGCATCACACAGATCCTCCTTGATGTTATGTGCCAAATGGAAGTGGATCCGTACAAGGATGTTCTCCTGTAAGTAATGAGGAAACAATAATAATTGATAATGACAACAGTCCTTCAAAGAAAAAATAACAGAAACAAACATATGAGTCGACTTTGAATTTCCATACAGAGTTGATATACAGCCGAGTTTGTATTGAGATAATGACAACAATCCTTAAAAACAAAATAACAAGACAATCATGTCAGTCAATACCAATTTCCGTAAGGAGTTGATATAGTTGCATTTGCATAGTTGCTAAACAGAAAAAAATTGAGCGAACAGGGACAAAATTTAGACCATTAAAATTTCTTCTTGATGACGTGGATCACTCGATGGACCATGTTATGGAATATATTTTTCAATAGACAATAAGTACAGTCAAAGTAAATACAATATAAGGAAATCTAAGTAGACTGTAATTGTTGTCCCTTTTCACTCTGACATCCCTATTCGACCCATTTTGCAGGACTGTATATACAGTATCTCTCCATCCCCATATTCCCTCCCACCCTCATCTTTCCACATCCCCCCCAAAAAAAAGCTTTGGTACACATCACTGCAATCAAATAATTAGACCATTCAGATTATTTTGTTACGTAGTCAAATCTCGTCACATAGAGCATTCTTAGACTGAGCTCTTTATTATTTTCCTGGACTCATTTTATTCTATTTTCACCCTGATGTTTAACAAGGTTTTGAT
>BQKZ01002885.1:0-12143 GCA_036244855.1 Temnopleurus reevesii | reverse complement strand
AAAAATTCATAACTTTCTTATTTATTGTCCGATTTTGCTCAAACTTTTTTTGATATGTTCGTCTAATTTTTGCGCTTTTAATCAAACCAAGTTATTTTTGGCCTGGAGTAACCGTTTAAATTCAATTGGTGGATAATTATGTGATAAACAATTAAATTACTCAACTCATTTAAAATTCCAGGAAATAGTCAAGCGTCATGAACATCATCATTCCTAAAAATAAATGGAGTATCAATTCCAAGTATTTATAGGATCATGTGTTTGTAACATGATGTATCACACAGCAGGAATGCTGCATGGGATTAGAGTTTATACACTGCACTGTGAGAAAAAGTGACAAAGTACTGGGACAAATTAAAGCACGTCATTCAAGCATTTACAATAGCTTCATCATCACAAAAGAAAAATATCAGGTGCAATTCTTGTTCAACATTTTTTTGACAGAATCTACATGTACATACGGGTGGAATTTTCTTTTACATGTTGAATGTCCATCTGCATTGTTAATGTTTGAATGGATGTTGTTTACTTTGTCCAAGGCCTTTAAACCCCCTGCTCATAGTGCATATATGTACATGTACATAGAGATTGACTTTCTATTTCCAAACCACAGACTTGATCCTATTGATCTACAGTGCAGAACAAACAAATACTTCAGACCCAAACACATCTCCCTGCTTAAAGCATCAAGCCATACAAATACGACATGTAGTATTTATAGTCATTGAATCAGAGCATGAATGACAAAGTATACAGGTATGTGTGGGGAAGGGGGTATGGAGCACTTAATAAATAATGTTTTGTGTCCAATATTGATCAATGTTTATTGTAGACATTGTACAGACATTGTAGTGAAAAGAAAACAAATACTTCAGACCAAAACACATCTCCCTGCTTGACGCTTCAAGCCATACAAATATTACATGTAGTATTTATAGTCAATGAATCAGCTGATTGTTTAAATGTATGACAAAGTTTAAAGGTATGTGTGGGGAAGGGGGCTATGGAGCATTTTAATAATATTTTATGTTTTATTACATTGCAATAGTGTAGAGAAAACTACACCAACTTCAGATCATAACACATTGCTCTGCTTGTAGCGTCAAGCCATACAAATACTGTACAGTGCTTTTTAGTATTTTTAGTCAATGAATCAGCTGATTGTTTATGCATGACAAAGTATACAGGTATGTGTGAAGAAGGGAGCTATGGAGCACTTACTTTAATATTTTGTGTCCAATATTGATCAAGGTTTGTAGGCATCATGCAGAACATTGTAAACGTCAGACCAAAACACATCCCTGCTTGAAACGTCAAGCCATTCAAATAAGACATGTAGTATTTATAGTCAATGAATCAGCTGATTGTTTATGCATGACAAAGCAGGACTACAGTTGACTACAGTTGTTGACATCTCTCGTATGTAGAGCATTCAGGTACAGTAATGGAAGCCTTGCTTAAAATACCTATTTTACGTACCTGTATATATTTAGCTATATATTCGGGTTTTTTTAAGCAGAAGATCATGTCTGCAACAAAATATTCTTTTTTTTTGTGGGAGGGGGGGGGGTAGCCTTCGATTAATTTATGCCCCGCTAAATCCAGGGTAATAGTAATGCAAATAACCTTGAGCACTCCCCAGAGTGATAATTATAACACAAATAATGATAATAATAATAATGAACGGCTTTTATATAGCGCTTATAACTCTTCGTGAGAATTTCCTAAAATGCTCTACAATCGCCGCATTATTACCTAAAAATAATAATATATAATTTATATGGTGCCAAATCCACTTTTTACAGAAAAATGCTCAAGGCGCAACTATGAAAAATAAGTGAAGAAGTAAAGTAAAAAGAAAAATGATGATATCAGTATTAAGTTTTTCTTCATATTGATAACTTGGAATATGTACATAAATATAGCCTTTAATACCTGAACAGCACTGTTAAGAAAGCAATTGTTATCCCCAGGCGCGTTCAGGAGTCCCTTGGAGAAGATAACAGACGTTGTGTTCCTGGGTGTGAACATGCTCTTGAACGATCCATGAGGCTTGACGCGACTGAAATCTTTGAGAAAAGACGCCATGATGTGCGAAGATTGTTCTTGAAATGTATTGTTCTTGAAATTCTGTTATCCTTGGAGCGAGGAGAGAGCTGAATCAGAATAATCTCTCATGTTGGTATATCATGTATCCATTGACTTCTGGGGAAAAAAAAACAATTCACATCTGTTTTCAAATTCACATCGTATTTGCAAATTTCTTTCCAAGAGTGGAAATTATGATTAAAATGTTATTCCAATGGCTTGAATCAACGGAACATTCACATAAATTCAAATTGGAGAATAACTGTAGCACTCTGCTCAATTGTGATAGTAGATTTGTATTTAAAAGCTCTGAATGATCACACAATAGTCATCAAAACTTGCTACGATAATCTGTCGAAATGGTGCCTATTTGCAGCAGTCCTTTTCACAAGCATTTATGACCACAAGAGTAGAATATTCTTTCAAAGCTGAGGTCTCCAGACCTCAAAAGCATCCATTATTCATGAGACTTTCTATTTTCAAAGCAACCCACACCTTCTTGAGGGCACAATGCTTTGCTTGTCTGCGGGAACACAATGCGATGGAGCAAAAGATGTTTTCAGATTAGCTAAGCAGCATCCGTTGAGAACCCTGTGTATCATTTTTACATAGATTTTATCCTCATTCTTCTTTTACGCTCAAATCCTCTTCCACCTCCTAATAGTGCAGGAAACGCCACGAAAATGACCCATTCAGTGGTGAAACCACGCAATTACGATCCATAAATATCGCTAAATTATTCCTATTGTATCCACCCAGATCAATCTACGACCTCCTTTCGGTACACCAGCCGTTTCCTAGCCTCGGGATGGTCGTCCAGATCTAAAAGGCCGCCTTATTTTTATAAGATTTCTCAATTTGACATTGCGCTTTGTGGCTAGTCATAACAAAGGGTCTTCGTACTCACGATACCCTTTTCCCACTCTCTATTATGAAAAGAACTGGGCGGCTTTTTCTGTGCCACAGACAAAAGTTAAAGTGATATGATTGCTACTTTTGAATGCATTCTTGTGTGGGAATGGGTGGTTTCCGTCTTGTATCACAACACCTCTTCTTCAATACACGGACATAATTTTTCAGCCTTGGCGAATAATCAAACGCCCATCTGCGCTCCTTGGCGGAGTGTTTACGTTGCCATGGTTACAACAAATTAGAGATGATTCTGGAAAGTGCATTGGAGCGTATTGATGTCTCGGATGAGAGTGATGGAGCGAGATTCTTTATGCATTCAGTGATTCTTCTTGGATCGCATCATCGGGTCTTTCCTCCTCCTCTGCAGAAATAATAAAAGACAAAAAGAGGATATGTATTAGCTTTACTGTCCTGAAGTTGTAATAATATTGTCACAAATATTCAATATAGAAAATGCCTTGAGCAATCTGCAGAGCGAATGCTCTGTGAGCAGCAGATACAGAGATATTGGACATTGAAGTAAACAACTCTCATTCAGACTCATAATTTAGCTTTCCCACACAGAATGTAGCATCCCTGTTCATTCAGTAAACAGGTGCGGCACATAATCAACATTTTTCGTAAAAGACAGAAGGAAATTTATTTTGTATGCCTCAGCTATTAAAAAAATGCCAAGCCTGAATGGAACTCTTTGTCCCATTCCAATGTTCCTTCTGCTCACCCCTATACAAAATTGCAATTTGCTTTTAGTACAAAATACCACATTTTTGTATTTTCAATCATGGAGATAGATTTTACCAACATCATTGGTTAAATCATATCCTTTGATAATATTAAACCCTATCAAACAAAATGACAGCACTTGGACACTTACTTACATATACAAGATAAATACTTGAAATCCAGTTCAATCAACTCTCACACTCACAACACAGCAAAAGAAATGCTATTTAAATGGTTTAATCAGGGAGTTGGGATTTTCCTAACTCCTTGGTTTAATTTAACACTGGTTCAAGTTCAGTTTGCCAGAATACATCATAGTCAATGATTTGGATCATATGCATTTTAATTTCCATAAATACAACAGTAGGTTGGCAATGAATGAATCAATACCGCATTTCAAAGATTAAACATGGATCATTTTCACATTAGCTCTTGTGATTTGATACTCAAAATGATGAAATATTAATAATAAAGACATTGTTTACTGCACATTGTATGCTTGTATAGAGTGCTTTCTAATCATACGAAATTAAACAAAACAACAATTGACACTTACAATAAAATAAATGCTTGAAATCCAGTTCAATAATCAACACTCACTCTCGAATACAGCACAAGTAATAAAAAGTTAAATTTATCCAGTGCTGATATTGTTTACAAATGTGCACACATTGTACAGAGTCAATGACTTGGCTCATATGCCTTTTTGTGTACAATGTCATCATTCAAGTCATGATCATTTGATTCACAGAACTGTGTAATTTCCATGAATAGGCAGTGAGAGAATCAATACAACCTACATGTACAAGCATTGGTACATGTATTTAAAAAATTTGTCTTTAATCAAAGATGTTTTGATGTGGGATTGGTTTTTCTCTATCCTGATATGAATCGTATTTATTCATAAAATAAAGAAGTTTACAAAAATCCTGGCCATGGTGCACAATTGTATTAAAGCCCATGTATAGTTTTGGTAAAGATTAAAGAAATGTTAATTTTGGGGATATATACTATGACATATAGTTTTTATACACATTTCAAGATCATAGCATATTTTTCTACGAGCGAATTCTTTTGAAAATTTGAATTTGACCGTTAAATCGTATTTACCGCCCTCTCTTGGTTATAACAATATTTTGCTTCTTATTGGGCACATACAAAATTATTTCCAAGATTTTATTAAAGCATGCTAAAAAGGAAAACAAAAAGAATAAATTCTGAAATTTTCATCCAATTCTGTTCATGAGAAGCTGTCCTTTATCAAGAAAGAAAATGGTGAATTAGCGTCGGGGGCTACGACGCTAAAATATTTTCCACACTTAAAAAATAACGGTAAAAATAATGGCTTTTACCAAAACTGTACTTGGGCTTTAAGACAATATTACGATAAATTTACAATGAAGCCAATTAACAAACACAATATGTGGAACTTGAATAATTTTGAATTAATCTGAAAGTAATATCAAGACAAAGAGAACATTTTAACTATTGAAGCAGAGAGGTATTCACCATACATCACAATCAAATGGGCAATTCAGTCAAATGATACTTTGTATCATAGATGAAATTGTAAATTACTAGAAAGGAAATTTCAAAGACAAGAGGGAATGTTAAAACGAATTAAAAGAAGGTATAAATAAACTAAATAACGGCAATTACTTTATTGAAAATAACTCCTGTGGGATAGCATAGTAAAATTAACTACAAATACAGGTATCAAGAGTAAGAACGTTCTTAATAGAAAACCTTTAAGTTTGAAATGCTAAAAAAAAGTCATATTTTCATTAACAGTTCAAGAGGATTTGGAGTGTTGCAATACATTGTGGAAATTTCGGGGAAAAAGACGTGATCAATGCATGTACATGTACAGTACATTGTACAAAAATATGAATGCAACAAAGTCATCACACTATGTACCATTTCGAGCAAAGTACAACATCTATGCTAACAAAAACAGGACAAGATATGAATATAATTGTACACAAGTCCATTGTCCAATCACACAGATTCATATTAGGTTTTCTTTTTAACTTTTGACAGTTTAGACATACATGTAGCTCATTTGGTCCAAAATAGAATGACGCACCCCACAGAGCGTACTTGGAGCCCATTAAGATCTGCACTTTATTTTCCTATCTATTCATAAACTTACTGAATAGTTCAATCTTTTGATGTACAATTCAATCATCATAAAGCTCTCTAAAATATTGTAAATCTGTAAGACCTCCCACATATAAAATGTACATGTATGTACACTACAAATGATCACTATTATAATCATGTTCAGGAGAGTAAGTCTTCTCCAGATGAATACCGGTAAATTTTAAGTTGTAATTTTCATCCTACAATTTACAAATTCAAGAATATTACCATTAAAATGCCAGCTTGAATGAAACACAAGATTTTTATACTACACTGTATAATTGCATTTTCATTTCATTTATTACAATATTGACTCATAAAATGGGATTATCAAAATATTGATTCAGATGGTCTGTAAATAGAACAGAAAGCAAAGCACAAAAGCAAATCCCTATCTGCAGCGTATACAGTAAGCATGATCTGCAAATTTCAGTTGCTCTATTTTGTGAGGAATATTTAGGCAGCTGTTCAATATCATACCAACTCACAGTGTGAAGTCATTTTCATATTTCGGGAGCAGTTTTCATAAATGATGCCATGCTATTCTTTAATGCATGCAGAGGCACAGTGGTGGAAAAAAATTATGTCTTAACCTGGGCATTATTAGCTGTGTTCTCAAAATAAAAACAAATCAAGAAACCCCATGGATTGCAAATGGGATAGGGGAGTTACGGATTGTGAGGCTCTTTTTTCCCTTCTCTTATCCTGACTCTTTTCTTTTTCTTTCTTCTTATACAGTGCTTTAACCTTACTCTTCTTCTATCTGCATGAATTCCTTTCTCCATCTGCTTTTGTTCCTATTCTATTTTTTTCTTTCTTCCTTTTTCTTTTCTCCTAATATTCTCTCCTTTCCATTTTCTTAGTGTTTCCTTCTACTTTTCTTCTTATACTTCTTCTTTTTCTTCTCTTCTTCTGTTCTTGTTATCCTTTTTTATTTTCCTTTTTCTTCCCCTTTTCCTCACCTTTCTGGTTTCTCATTCCTCATCTACATCTTTCTTTTCTAATGTCCTTTTCTTCCTCTCTTCTATACTGTTCTATTGAATATGAATCTCCATCTCATTTTTCATCTCATTAAAAGGGAGGAGCACTCCATGAACCAATGAGAAGTTATCGTTGCCAATCAAATGTGACGTCCAATGGTCACGCAGTTGGGTCCATCCCTTATATGGAAATCTGGAGACTAAGAAGATTCCTATGGTATCTTCAATGCAGCTCATTAAAAGTGAATTCTGAAGATATGAAACAATTCCTGGCAGGGAACAGAATGCTCGGGTAATTCACAGTAAAACAAAGATGTGTGGTAATTAGTGTAACATTATGGGTATTCATACTTGGATGTTAAGAACATAAAAATCACATTAGACATAATACTGTTTGCCTAAATGATCTATTTTAATATGTTTCCACTGGTCCAATATAGCAACAAATGTGAAATACGATTGTTTGTTAGATCATATCAGGTGAAAAACTATTTTCTCATCGAAGGAAAGATGTCATGCATATAATTTGACAATGTATACCCTCTCTCCTGTAATATACATTTCCCAGTCCTACATTGTACATGTATATGCCAACAGTTTAAAATAATGCCTCCTGCACCACCTTACGGTGGCGGAGGCATAAAAATGTCCATGCATTCAGCAATATCAACACGTATTTCAACCATGCATTCAACAATATCAACACACATTTCAATATTTATACCAGAATTTTTTTATTCCATAGTGTAGGGTCTACCAAGCCCATTGATGTACATGTATACCCGGATAATTTCTCTGAAGTTGATATTCGGTCCATACGCATGTATATTTTGCAATGGTCACTGTCCAGATCGCCATGAGCAGATGTGTACATGTATGTATGAATCATGGCTTCCATACCATATTGATTACAGTCTGTCAATCAATAGTCACCTGACAATCAATAATCACCTGACAGTAGAGCGCTCTAATCAAAAGGTGCTGTCAGACAGACTGTCACATTAGTCTGTGATTACAGGCTATTTTTTCATAATTGATTTAGTGGACAGCTGAACTTTTCGCAGTAGTTTTACATCATGTAATTTCGCTGATTTTGTGGTTTAGGCCTTGCGAAAACTTCCACTTTGTACATTTGTATGATGCACTTGCATTTGTGTACAAACAGTGTCAGAAGCGTGAAAATAACAACACGCAAATGTATCAAACTGCTCCGAAATCGCAAAAATATTTCTGCGCTAAAATATTGGCTTATACAGTACTCATCTCTGGTCAAACGATGTTTATTAGATTCAAGTAAGGCTTTATGTCAGCAAAAGCTTTCGATAAATTGAAGAGGATGCATCTTTCTTACATACTGTGTGACGAATTTGCATGCTAACCCAAGGCTTACCTGATATGGCAACAAATCATGTCAAATTGGTTCGTGTTCAAATGTTACCAACAAATAAAGAAGTGCATGTTCGTACAACATGATTATATTACATGTAGATGACAAGAAACATACATTTGAATCTTTGCTCAGCCTATTGCATTCTCATGATCTCTACAATGCAGCCAGGCACTTTTTTTTCAGAAAGAACAGCATACATGTATACAGTATACACTCAAAAGCTAACTAGAGTCTGTAGTTGCAGACTACATGAACATGCAGTAGCTGTATAGTGGATATTGAAACACAATCTAAATATGTTTTAACCTTCATAACTTTCTAAATATGATATACCATCCTCTTCTTCCACAATACCACTTCGCATGACCTTCTATTTTTCATCAAGGTACTGTATATTTCTCACGATATCAAAACGAGATTGAAACATCCTCACGCTGGTACATGAAACTATTTTCTCTTTCTGTATTTTTTTTTGCATTTTCCTTGATGTTATGGGAACCAACTATTTGGATTTATCATAAAGGAATTCACTACTTCTTCAATGGTTTTGCATAATTCAGTTCTTAACAAATTTGGATTCAGCATCTAAATTTATGAGGCATCCAGTGCGCATCATTCAATATCAATACCACAATCATACATGTACATTTTTGTAGATTTTGATAATGTATAATTTTACAATTCTAAACCAAGACAATGTAAAAAAATTAGCCCTCTCTTTCATGTACAATTACAATTCACCGGCACTTCAAAACCCATCTACGAATCAAAACATCAACAGAGCATCTTCTAACACTTCCATAGTTTTTCACCTTGTACATCAAACGAACTTTTGTTCATGGTAAACCTAAATTTACTTTGTTACAATTTTTTTATATTCCTGAATTCTGAAGAAAGTACATTTTACATGTTTTCCTCTTTTAATTTGTAAAGAGTTTATTCTTTAATAGAAGAGCAGATTGCATTATGTCTGCCAATTTAGTCAAATACGGTTTTGAAACACTAGCACCAACCATATTCCATTTAGATGGCTTTGCCTATAAACTATATTGTACTGTAGTATAGAAAAAAAAGGGTAAAATTATGAATTTTAACTGCACAGGAGAGTGGTGATCCTTTATCACACTTGATCTGCTGAATTCAGCAGGCAAAACTCAAGGTCACCAATTATGGTTATCAAATTATAAATGGAGCGTGGAAAGCATAATTGAAAGCAGACAATGAGATACTTATCTGATGAGATTGATGCTGGGTGATTTTTTAGGTCTTTTGAATAGTAATGGGAGAAATGGATGAAAGATTGCTTTGTGCATTGTGTAAATAACATGTAGAGTTGGAATTAATACATGGAAGAGTGGAATTACAATGCATGGTCTCAAATGAATGTGCTTCATTTGACTTTTAAAAAAAAAATTAAAAACCAAAGTGCAGAACATAAAATTTTTGTTGCTAACATAACTTGTCCATTTTCTCATTGACGTACATTGCGGAACTGTCAGAAGAACACAGAAGTAGGCCTTATGTTCAAATCTGTGGACAACCATGTACAATGTACAGTCCTCATGTTTGGTGTTGCTTTTTTTGTCATTTCTCTTTTGTCAGTTACTATTACTTCTTGTCTTCTGGTATTTTTGTTCTCTCATTGACTATTTTTTCCAAATTTTCCTTTTTGTTAATTTGTTGGGGGCTGGCTTTTTTGGTTGCTGCTGCTGTGTTTTTTTTTTTCAAAAATGAAATCTTTAAAGTTCTGCATTTTTTTCTCAAATAATTGCTGTCCATCTGGGAAAAATACATTGAAAAAATGACACAATAAAAGCGCATTAGCACACAATATGGTACACATGTACAGTGTCACTACTTGTACATCTCATTGTATGAGCCTGGATAACATGATACCTTTGAGCTCTTAGCTGATTATAAACAAATGTCCTGATTGATTACACTTTAATAAGTGCATGTGTCAGATCAATTTAGCTGCACTGGTTTCAGGCTTTCCACCATTGACAATAGTCCTACAGAAATTAGCCTGTTTTCAGGTCTACGCAAATATCTAATTTGGTAATACTTCAAATTTTAGATTTCAAGTGTCATTTTGGAAATATTAAACAAAACCTTATCTCTAGTCGTGTATAATATGGCTTTGATAGCAATATTGCATTATTTATTCTTTTAATGAGTCACTGTGCACATGCAATTACTGTAAGAAATAATTACAGTACATGTGTCATTTAATCTTTTAGATTAAGTACATGTATGTAACACAATACACAAGCTTAAAGATTTTCATCTGGTTTCTAGCAAGCAAGAAGAAAAGCTGAAAAGGAGACCTTTGAGGCTGATATTGTTTTTTTTTAAATAAAACAGGCAGTGTTTTTAGGTGGGGGACGTGAACAGTGTTCATGTACATGAGCAGTATGTGGACCCTAAATTTATAAACTTTAGTTCAAAATATTCTTTATGATTAACGTATTTATTTCAGATAATGAGTAAAAAACTAAAAATGAAAAGAAAGTCTACTACGTGTACAATGTTATCAAGCCCAAACTCTATCAAGACTTTACAGAAATCAATATTTTTCAGACAAGGACTCTAAAAGGCTTTGGAAAATAAATCAGGCTTCTTTTAACTCCCTAACAAATCATGTGCATTGAGGTATAAAATCCTAAGGGAGACTGAAAGCTTGTAAACAGAAAATAATAATACTTGTCTTGTTTGTAGTACTTTTGTGGTAAATCCTCCCTTCATTCACAGTTCATCAACCCTGAATATCTGAAAAAGTGTAATCTTCACTCTTCACTTACACTTAGTGACCCTAATCCTGTAGACAATAGTGCTTGTAAGGACAATCAAAGGCAAAAAAAAAAAAATGTTTGGATGCCCCCCTCTTACCGACCCACCCCAAAATTGAAAAATCACCATAAATAATTAACAAACATGTGGAATAAAACCTGAAAAAATAACTTTCAGATGATCTTTGGCCTCTTGATACCCTTCCAAGTCTTTTTTTTTTTCAATGAATTATGTACACTGTACATTGTGTTAAAAAATTCCAACGGTGACCATTTTTTTTCAAAAATGGCATTGGAGTGCTTCCAAACAATTTTATTTGCCTAAGCAAAGGCACACCTCCAAAACATTTAAGACTGAAATATGGATGATCAAACAAACTGCATGCTCAAAAAGGAAAATTTTTTTCTTTAAAATTGCATTGAAAAATTATGAAATGAGATGGAATTTTATATAGATTTTTTCATACAATTAAACATGCATAAAACAAGTTAAATTAACCTAACGTCAGCCCAGTGTTTTACGTATTTATCTTTTCGTTCAAATGTTCAAATTTTAATCAATTAAATATCGAGCAGGGGCTAAAGAAAATAGCAATGATCATCATCACATTGACCAGGATGGCTTGAAAAAAAAATTCAAGTATGGTCCGCTCATATAAAGGCACGCGTAATAAAAAGGCACGCATTCAAAATGTGCGTTTTATCTATGGCAAATACTCGCTAGAAAAACTCTGTGGCTTGTCTATGCATGGGACTAAGGAATCCTTTGCGAACGTAATTTTTTTGCTAATGCAGTCAAGATGTGGGCACAAAATTGTTAGTTTTCTTTAATACCAATGATTCTATACTATTTCATATTAATCTCTAGAATTTTTATGACATTAGGAAGTAGAAAATATAGCAATAAAAGTTGATAATTATCGTTTATTTGATCGGCAAAAGAGCAGTGCGTGCCTTTAAATGTGTTCCAAAACCCACTACAGTTTGAAAGACGTTGTCGGAAACTGTTCCTCGTGGACGATTTTTCTGCTTTTGTCTGTTCAATATTTATATCTTCATAATCCTCAGAATATTCTCCTTCGAATGATACCAGATTCAGTGACTGAATAATATATTTTA